>JAWNOV010000040.1:0-22819 GCA_035045575.1 Drosophila falleni
CCAGCGCCACCAGCGAATACGGGGTTGCCAGACTATTACAATTAGTTGTTTGTTTACATTTTATGTTAAGGGTATTCCGTGAACTTTGTTAGGTGTTAAATGTTAAATAGTAAACACGAAGTATCGGGTACAATTTAAATAATAAAATGTTAAAGATAATTATACTTAATAATATTAATTAAATTTTATAACGTTTAAAGAAATGATTAATTAAATTTATTTATTCGGGTGAGATGGGTATGTGGTGAGGTTGGGTAAAGTTTGGAGTAGGGAGTCGGCACGAACTATTAAAAGCCGACTATAGGCTGGGAGGGCGATCGTTGAGGTGGATACCAACATCTGTTCACCTAATCCTTGCCAGTAGTTGTCCGTGAAGGTGTTATGAGACCAAAGTCTGAGTATTATTCCGGTTAGTAAAAATACAAATAATTGTTACCCGACTCGCCAAGTATCGATGGTCGTACTCATCCCTGAGTATACCGATAGTTGGCCGGCAAATCGATATTTGGCTGCGATTGATAAGTCGGTTCATAACATTATTCATTAACAAAGAACAACCCACAGACTACAAATTTGTCATACCATTTCCCACATTCCATCGACATATAATATCACAATTAATTTTTACCGATGACGACTTACTGAAATTACTAAAAAAATATTTAAACCCAGCAATTGTAAATGGGATCTATATGACAGAAGACATTATGGGACAGATTCAAAGGTTATACCCAGAGAACTTTAGGTCTATTAAAGTTCGGTTTACGTTGCGAAAGGTCGAAGATTCGAAAAACGAACCAGAACAAGAAGAGAAAATCCTACAAACACACAATAGAGCTCACCGAATCGCAGAAGAAAACAAAATTCAACTCTCAGAAAATTATTACTTCCTCAAAATGAAACAAAAAATATCAACACTGGTAAAACAATGTAGAGTATGTAAAGAAAAGAAATATTACAGACATCCCACAAATCGAGAAATTCATAAAACACCAATTCCAGAATATCCATTGACATATTCTCGACAGAAAAGAAACTAGTTTTGACAGCAATTGACAAATTCTCTAAATTAGCACAGACAAAAATCATACAATCAAAATCAATAGAAGATATCAAAAGACCCCTACATGACATTTTATTCTATTTCGGCGTACCCAAATGCGTAGTTATGGATAACGAAAAATCGTTCAATTCAGCCACCATTCTCTTCATGCTAAAAGATCAACTGGGGATAGAAGTCTTTAGGGCTCCACCATATAAAAGTTGCGTGAATGGTCAGGTAGAAAGATTTCACTCCACACTCTCCGAAATTATGCGATGTTTCAAAACAAAACAAATTCATAAGACATTTGAAGAATTATTGGATAGGGCCGTTTATGAATACATTTTTTCAGTACACTCCGTGACCAAAAAACGACCATTAGAAGTTTTCTTTGGAAGAAACGTCACCACAGACCCCGAGGTAGACAAGACAACATTGAGTAACTTAAATCTAGAAACCAAATACAAATCTACACCCCAGGGCAAGAAATTTTCGTTAAACGAAACACTAGACTATGTTCAAAACTATCTCTAAGGTTTAAAAAAGAAATTGTCAAAGAAGACAAAAACACCACTATCCTAACTGAAGCCGGGAGAATTGTCCATAAGAGTAATATTAAAAGTTAATAGGTTACCACAGAACTAATGTCCGAAAAACAACTTAGGGAATAAATACTTATCATTGTCAGTCCGAAAGAAAAGAAATAAATAAAAAAAAGTAGGGGTAAGAAGGGGGGATGGGTTTTGGTTGGGGTTTTAAGGGAAAAAGTTTTGGGTTGAAAAAAAATTTGGATTGGGGGGGGGTTTTTTTTTTGGGAAAAAAAAAATTTTTATTTGGGGGGGGGAAAATTGGTGAATGGGGGGTAGTTGGGGGGTGTGGTTGTAAAAAATTTGGGGGAAAAAAAAAGGGGGGGGGGGAAAAATAATAATAATAATAATACTTATATTACATTTTGTATTAACACCTACCTATAAGCAAGATGTTATCCGACTGCGTGTTCCAATCCGATCGTGAAAGGATCGGACCATACACGCACTATAACTTGGTTGTTAACTTACCATATTTTTAATAATTTCAGGATCCCCTTACTTTAATTATTTCCATTCTTGGTGTGGGCAACGGTGGATATAACAAACTATACAGAAGCGCAATCAATTCAAATCTACAAAAGAACAGGGAAGATTAAGATTTCCACAGCAAAGATTATACACATATTAGACTTAGACCAGATAGGGAAAGCACTTAACCAATTTAAATACCATACAGACAACGAACTCAGGGCAAGCCACTTACACAGTACATTAAACCACGAAATAGATCAAACCATTTTTACCCTACATACGATAACATCGAATTTTAAAACAAGACAAGCTAGATCCATTAATTCGCTTGGGTCAGCTTAGAAATATGTTGCGGGAAGCTCTGACCATGACGACCTCATATCTATAAAAGGACATTTAAATAATTTAATAAGTAATAACAATGAGCAAGTTATTATTAACAAACAATTCGAGGACAGACTTAATAACCTCACTAAGATATCAAATATGCTAACAAACACTATAGGAAAAGAAAGCCATTTTAGCGACACAATTGCCATAAGTTTACAAAACCAAGTCCGATTAATAAAAGAAGAAATTATTAACATTAAATTTGCCATTCAATGGGCAAGACTTAACATAATAAATACCTTTGTACTTAACGAAAACGAATTAATTGAAGTCAATAAGACAATAAAAACTAGTGGGCCGGTGCTACAGTCGAGCATACTCGACAGTCGGAGACCCCGTACTTACTAAGGAAAAAACTTATAATGGAAAAAAATTAAAAATAATTTAACTAACTTAAATGCATATTCTATCAGGTTGATTACGATGTCTCATGAAACATACTAAGACTTAATTTCCGCCCGATCGGTTCTATGAGAGCTATATGATTTAGTGGTCCGATTAGAACCAACTTTGGACAGAATATATAAAACCAAGTTTTATGCATATTCTATAAGTTTGGTTACGATATCCCAAAAAACAAAAAAGTTTTTCATACTATGGCTTGATTTTCGCCCGATCGGTCCTATGACAGCTATATGATATAGTAGACCGAATTGAACCAACTTTAGTAAGGATGTATAAGACTAACTTAAATGCATATTCTATAGGTTTGGTTACGATATCTAATAAAACTAAAAAGTTTTTCATACTAAGACTCGATTTTCGCCCGATCGAACCTATGACAGCTATATGTTATAGTGGTCCGATTTAAACCAACTTTGGACAGAATATATAAAACCAAGTTTAATTTATATTCTATAAGTTTGGTTACGATATCTCATAAAACAAAAAAGTTTTTCATACTAAGGCTTAATTTACGTCCGATCGGTCCTATGACAGCTATATATTATAGTGCTCAGATTTGAACGAATTTTGAACAGAATACATAAAGCCAGGTGTTATGTATATTCTGTAAGTTTGGTTACGATATCTTATAAAACAAATAAGTTTTTCATACTAAGACTTGATTTTCGCCCGATCGGTCCCATGACAGCTATATGTTATAGTAGACCGATTTGAACCAACTTTGGCAAGAATGTATAAGACTAACTCAAATACATATTCTATAAGTTTCGTTACGATATCTCATAAAACAAAAAAGTTTTTCATACTAAAACTTGATTTTAGACCGATTGTTCCTATGGGCGCTATATGATATAGTGGTCCGATTCAAAAAAGAAACAAACTTAACCTGCCTGCAATATAGAGGAATCTACATACCAAATTTGGTGTCACTAACTTTTAAATTGCTCTTATAATTGGGATATGAAATTTTTTTTTTCGATTTGTGGGCGTTAAAAGGGGCGTGGCCGAATTTTGAAACAAACTTGATCTGCCTGCAGTATAGAGGAAGCTACATACCAAGTTTGGTGTCTCTAGCTCTTATAGTCTCTGAGATCTAGGTGTTCATACAGACAGACAGACAGACGGACAGACAGACAGACAGACAGACAGACAGACAGACAGACAGACAGACAGACAGACGGACATTGCTATATCGACTCGGCTATTGATGCTGATCAAGAATATATATACTTTATGGGGTCTGCCACGCCTCCTTCTGCCTGTTACGCACATATTCGGTAAAACAAACCCAATAGACCCCTGTACTTTTTTTAAGTACGGGGTCTAAAAAGAAAAATGCTTGACATATCGGTTGAAGAAATGTTAGAATTTTCAGATGTATCAAATTTCCACAACAAAACTACACTTGTTTATATTATACAAATACCCATAGTAGATGAATTAGACTACCAAAATATAATAATCAGACCCATTGTTAAAAATAACACAATCATTCATCTCAATGTAAACGAAATCTTCTTATCTCAAAATAATATTTTTGGACTTATAAGTAATTGTAAATCTTTTAATAACATTAAATTATGCGATAAAAAACAGATTGTAAACTTAAATAATACTAGTTGAATTCCTAAGTTAATTCAGGGAAAGGAGGCGCTGTGTGAATTTAGTAACGCGGATCACATACCAGAGCTGAAAGAGATCGACGAGGGCATTATCATATTAAACAATTTCAACGGAACGGTGCGCTGGAGCAATATGGATCAAAAATAAATGGGTTCTTATCTGGTCCAATTCTGAAATGACACAATAGCCATTAATGGAAAGGAGTTCGACAATGCCGAGGAAACTATTCTAAAGCCTTGAATTCCCATCATCCAAATAGCCCCAATAGAGAAGCAAAGATTGAAAATCTTGTCCCTGGAGGCCCTGCAAGCTCTTCATACCAAAAACACCAATAGGCTTGAACATTTCCAAACACATACTACAATGAATCGCATCGCTCTTTTCGGCCAATTTTTTACTGCGGCAATGGTTGCCATAATTGTTAAACTATTCCTTCACCAAAAGCGGAAAATCATAATTCAGCCATACCCACTCACACCAATAAAAGCAAAAACAAATACGACACCAATAGAAAACAACCACATAAGGTGACCAACTTCAAGCCAAAAATCATCCAACCAGAATTCAACAACATTTCATTTTTTTAATAAAACAAAAAGCCTACTTGAGGACAAGCAGGATTTTGAGGGGGAAGAGTTAACTACAACAAAGTTGCACAACTCTGCTGATACTGCGTACGCAGAACTTCACTTCGTGGAACCCAAAGCTCAGCTACCGATCGCTCTGCCGCCAACGCCGACGTCGCTGCCGCTTACGCTAACGTCGCTGCCAATAACCTACAACTAGATTAGGGATAAATTGCTTAAGTCGAATCTTGTCACAATCTTGGATTTGAATAAAACAGTGCAACTTTAATATTCTCCAAGTGTTTTATTAACTTATAAATCTGTTGGTAAAACAGATTGGGATTTATGGCTTCAATATTTTGTTTACTGTTTCAACACGACCCCCTCTATGGCACATGATTATTGTCCATATGAGTTAGTCTTCGGCAAACTAAGAAATTTGCCAGCATATTTTATTACAATAGATAACATTAATCCATTATACAACATAGAAGATTACGCTAAGAATTCTAAGCTTAGGTTCGAACAGGCTTACAAAAGAGCCAGAATAATGTTAGAACAACATAAGGCTAAGAATAAACAAGTAAGCGGTTACAGTCGAGCACGCTCGACAGTAGGATACCCTGAGCCCAGGTACTTTTCAATAAAAGTTTATTTTCGACCAATTGTTCCTATGGCAGCTATAGATATATAAAGCCGATTTGAACCAAATCTGGTCAGAATGTACAAAGCTAACATTACTGCATATTCTATCAGTTTGGTTAAGATATCTCAAAAAACAAAAAACTTTTTCATACTAAAACTTCATTTTCGATGCATCGTTCCTATGGCAGCTATGTGATATAGTTATCCGATTTTAACCAAATTTGGTCAGGATGTATAATACCAGCTCCGAAACATAATCTATTAGTTTGGTTCTGATATCTCAACAAACGCAAAACTTTTTCATACTAAATCTTCATTTTCGATGCATCGTTCCTATGGCAGCTATGTGATATAGTTATCTGATTTTAACCAAATTTGGTCAGGATGTATAATACCAGCTCCAAAACATAATCTATTAGTTTGGTTCTGATATCTCAACAAACACAAAACTTTTTCATACTAAAACTTCATTTACGATGTATCGTTCCTATGGCAGCTATATGATATAGTGGTCCGATCCAAAAATAAAAACAAACTTGATCTGCGCCCGGTATCCAGGAACCTACATACCAAGTTTGAAGTCTCTAGCTCTTGTGGTTTCTGAGATCGACGCGTTCAAACAGACGGACAGACGGACAGACAGACAGACAGACGGACAGACGGACAGACAGACGGACATGGCTCAATCGACTCGACTGTTGATCCTGATCAAGAATATATATACTTTGTGGGGTCTGCCACGCCTCCTTCTGCCTGTTACATACATCCTGCCAAACGCATTATACCCTTTTTTGCCCATTTTTAATGGGCTCAGGCTATAAAAATATTATGATATGAAAAAAATTAATTTTAAATTAAAAATAGGGGATAAGGTTCTGTTAAGAAATGAAACTGGCCATAAGCTAGAACTAGTATATTTAGGTCCATAAACAGCAGAAGCAATAGAAGCTAAGGAAAATATTTTAATAAAAAATGACAAAAATAAGACACAACAAGTACATAAGGATAGGTTAAAAATTTTTAACAATTGAAAATTTTCATGGAAAGGGTGATCACCTCATAATAAAATAAGAATAATAATAAAAATCAAAAAATTAATTATTTCAAAAAAAAATTTTATATATTTATAGATATTTGTAAAAAAATCAAACATGGACAAAATTTTAAACAAAAAAAAAAACAACAAAAAAAAATCAAATACAAGTTTTTGACCATTATTACATATAATTATATATAAAAAAAAATGTTTAATAATAAAAATCTTTTTAATTTTAACATTAATATACTATATTTAAAATAACTTCTAAGATTACGTTATTTTTCAAAAGGAGGGAGATGTAGTATGCACACATATCGAATACACACTGTAACACTTTGTTGCAGTGCACATTTGGCCAGCGAGCCGATTTTTCGACGAAAATTCAACTTTTTCATAGAAAGTAAACCTATATTAATACACTTTGACTAAAATGAATCAAAAGATTTTAATTGTTTTGATGCATCCCTGCAATTTTGGCAGCCCTTCAAAGTCAGCTGTTTGATTGCATGCGTGCGAACCTAAAAAGCGCGGGAAAGTTTTTGTTCACTTGCGAGCGTCCCAAAATTATTGTGGTTTAACCATTTTTAACTAAAATTATGGAAAAGAAACACCAAGGTATGTAGAATATTTGTATTAAAAAAGATTTTGTTCATGTTTGTTAATGTGTTTTTTAAGTGCGTTTATTTGTGTTGTCCAAAAGAAGAAAAAAGCTCACCTGCTAGCCCGTCTGTCGTGGATTATAACAAATTTTTTGCCAAGTTGTGCAAAAAGTAATTATGTGTCATTATAGTGCAAAGTGTATATAAACTAATTTTAAAAATCTTTTTTGTTCCATTTTCTTCCGTTGTGTATAAATCCATAATATTGTAGCTGTGGTTGAGTTCGCCCATGAGCAACTGCTTAATATCTACATACAAAACAATCGTAGCGCATCTGCCGTTTCGAGTTGGTTTTATGATGAACTGAAAGAATTCGACTTAAGCACGGAGAAAAAGGATAAAATCAACACCAAAGTGAGAAGCTTTCACCTTTACATACAAAAGAACTTGGCAAAATGTAATAGAAATCCCACAAAAAAAACCTCTAAACGAGGTAAAAGTCTAGTGACGAAAGCAATTTCCAGCCCCAAAATTTCTGATATCCAATTTTGTGACGAACAAAATTGAGTTTAATATAAAAATTTTAAATAAAAATATAAATTAATAAAAAAAAAACAATTGGCCTTGTGCACTGTGCGCAAAAAGGGTGAGCTTCTTTGTACTTAAAAATTACTTTTTGCGCAGAAAGAAAGAAACTAACTTTTCACTTCATTTTTAGTATTCTACTAAAATTTTCAAATTTATTTATCTTTTGAACCAGTTATCGGATTTGGGTGATTGAGATATCAATCGACGCGCATTTTTAAGTCAAATTTTTAAAAAATAAAAAATTTTACCAAAAGGCCCCAACAGCCCCATTAGCTGCAATCATTTAAATTTTTCCCCGCCCACTTACACCCCCATATCTCATGACCCAGGTTGGTTAGAAAAAGTTTTAGTATGTCATTTTGTAAGTTAGGACTAAACCTTTCGATCAGTATATAACTCGATCTGATCGGACAGTTGTAGCAAATTTTCCAACTTAGCTGTATATAGTTAGTCGCCTTTTGCACCCTTCGTGCTGCTTTCGTCACTAACGCGAACTGCCGTCCGCAGTGATATGGCCAGATTTAAGACAAAGCATACCGAATGGCTTTTGTCTAATATGGTTATATAAGTAAGTTCATTGCTGTCTTCAAATCCAAAGCCGTCAACATCAAGACCAGTTGGACGCCCACCCATTGAATATGTTAACGCCGCTCCCCGTCAGAAGAGAAAATTGGCATCCGATTTAGCTGTAAATCAGGGTTACAACACATCTCTTCTTGTGCATGCCGCCGCTTTTTTAGCCGAAAAATCGAACGAGAAAGATACAGCCCTTGTGTTAAAAAATACAGTTCTTACTCCGAGTGATCCCAATAAGGCTAGAAAAAATCTTTTTGATCAGAAAAATGACTCGGTTCGACTAACGGAGGATGAAGGTTTAGCATATCTGCTTGAAAATTCATTGACTAAAAGTCAATACAACAACTTTCGCGAGCTCAGCATTTCCCGATCTTGTAAACTTTTTCCTTCTTACAACAAAGTGAGAGAAGCTAAGTCAAAATGTAGATCTTTTGATATTAATGTAACCGAGTCAGTTTCTGAAGTCCCGCTGCAAGGTCTTTTAGACCACACTAGTTGCCGTATAATTCAAATGCAAGAAGATTTATTTAAGCAGCTTGGCAATACTTTAAGTGTGACCCTTGTTGCAAGCTATGGATTTGACGGAACAACCGGACAAAGCAGCTATAAGCAACACTTTTTTGGATGAGATTCATTGCTTTCTGACGACTCGCTTTTTGCGACAACAATAATCCCCCTTAAATTAATGGACCATATTGGAAATGTATTTAGTCGATTAGATTTTGTAGACCAGTCAAGCTTGAGTTTGTTAAAGAGACAAAAGACCATATTCTAGCTGAAAAAAAAATTTGGATAATCATATTAAAGATTTGTCTTCATATGTGTGCACCGTTGTAAATGGAAAATCAATTTCAGTTAAATATGATCTTCAAATGACACGTTTAGACGGAAAAGTTTGAAACATTTTGACTGAAACCAAATCTTGCCAATTGTGTCCGATATGTGGAGCGAGTCCAAAAGACTTCATGGAAAATGCTAAAATGGACTCACCAAAATTTAAGCCACGGCATGAAGCATTAAAATATGGCATAAGTCCTCTCCATGGTTGGACTCGATTTTTTGAATTCGTTCTTAAAATTGCATATAGACTGAAACTTAAAAATGGCAAGTGGAGATGAAAATGGAAAAAAAGAAATGGCGAAACAAAAAAAGTCGATTCAGAAGCAGATGTGGAATTCTATGGCTTTACATGTGGATAAGCCTAAGCAGAATGGCAGTGGAAATACCGACGACGGCAATACAGCAAGGAGGGCGTTTGCACAACCTAAGCTACTAGCTGAAATCTTAGGTCTTGATGACTTTCTCATTGCATATTTTCACAATATTTTAATTGCTATTTCTTGCCACCTACCAATTGATCAAACACAATTTAAAAAATATTGTCAGAAAACCATAACACTATTTATGTCCTTGTATCCATGGTTTCCAATGTCGGCAACAGTCCATAAAGTGTTAATGCACGGCTACCAAATAATAGAAGCATCAATCCTTCCATTAGGTGTTCTTGGCGAGAAAGCATCAGAGGCTCGCAACAAATATTATAAGAGTGACAGGAGGTTACATGCTCGATAGAGTACACGGCAGAACAACATGACAGACGTTTTCCACAGGGCAATGGATTCTTCAGATCCTCTTGTGTCGAGCATCTATCTATCAAAAAGATTGGGTCAGCAAAATAAACTACCCCTACCCTTCCCGTTTTTGATGCTAACAATAGTGATAGTGATTCAGATTCTGACTCTGAAAATCCTTTTACAATTGAAATTGATGTAGAAGACGACTTTTAGGAACAATGTAAGATATTTATTTATAATCATTTTGAATGCATTGTTATTTTTTACTTATTAATATTAAGGTTAAGTGTTAAAAAAATGAATTCAAAACATTGGTTGAATTAAACGAGTGCTACCATTATTAATTACCGTACAAGTATCAATAAGAGGAAACCTATCTCATATGGGCGGCTAGGGAAGGCGTGGTCAGATCGGTCTGAAACTTAGATATATTTTTATGTGCATCGACACTATCGTATGTACCAAATTTAAAGAACCTAGCTGTAAAACTTTAATTTTCGTCGAAAAATCGGCTCTCTGGCCCAATGTGCAGTGATTACATAAACACAAGTCCCAAGCATATTCAAAGTGCAAAGTAATATGATCGCACAAGAATGCAATGGGCAGCATAAGTGCCAAGTTGGCGTCTAGCTTGCCGCGCATGGCATTTTCTTTGTGTGCACATAGCATTCTCTCTTTTATAAATAAAACCCAAAGCGGCTGCTCCGCCAGCGTACCTGGCGGCGCAGCCCTTAGCTTGCTTAAGACATTTTAATGTAAAACAGAATTTTTTAATAAATGTTCTTCAATGAATGAACTTCGGTCTTTCCTTTAATACAGTATATTTGTTTGTGTGTGTGTGTGTTTTTTTTTTTTTTATTGGAGAACAAAATAAAGTGTAATAGGGGTAACAATAAGTAAGAGGGTAGAGTAAAGAAAACAAACAACAGAATAAACAGAATAAAAGAAAGGTTGGATCCGAGCCGCGGGACCGCCGGGAAGCACTACTTCGCGGACCGGATTTCGTCTACTGACGCTTAGGCATCATTTCCATTGCGCTGTCTCTCCCTACGACGTAACTCCTTCATTATCTGGAAGACCAGGTTGGAGGTGCTAGTCCACACAGCCTCGTCGGCGATCATTTGGGCCACGAGGTTATCCGGCATAAGTTGTAGTGCGCCTATCAATGATTGGCACGTTCCTCAGCGAAGAGTGGGCACATGAATATAGCATGCTCGGCGTCTTCTACGATTCCATATCCGCAACGCTCGTAGCATGGGTCGAAAGCATCTAATGGGCTCAATTTTAAGTCGCACTTGGCATAGGCTCCATCCTATGCGTACTTTATTTTGATTGAGCAGGTTGGTAGCGAGACTATTGTCGCGATCTGTTTGCCGCCGTATGTCGTCCTCATTTCCGGTGCCCCCTCAATTGGGATGTCTCCTTCGAGCGATGCAAAGAGTGCTGAGAGGACCTCATCTGCAGTTTTATTTTTGGTGAGAGTAGACGCGTCCTGTGAAACCGCCTTGTTTTTACGAGATTTAAAGCGTTCTTACCCTGAAAATATACACTGGCAGGTGTTTACTGGCTATGTACTAGTTCGTGGAGTATTCACTCGGTCTTGTCACCACCGGCAGTGCCCCTGGGAGTCCGTACTTGTTGCCGCTTCATCTGACGTTTCGAGGGAGAGGTGCAGCTTCCCATTTTAAGTGCTTTTTGCTGTTTTCACTCCAATTGTTAAATTACTTGCCGCCAATTTGATGCCTGTATTACAGCTGTGCATCTAATCAGCTGGTTCCAGTGTTGTGCAACGTCAACCCAAAGCGCGCTTTAAACAGCTGTTTAGCCGCTCACTCGAAGGTGAAAAAGTATTCATACCATAGGGAGCTGACAATCTATGCTACCCACGCCGAACGTTATTTTGATTTCTTCAACCGGGCGAAAGAGAAAGATCGCGGATGATAACCAACCCTCCTAGGCGGTCCCAAGGGCGGTGACCACGGGCGTGTACCCTCGGAACGGACCCGGGACGGGGGGGCCAGCGCACGCCACCACCACCATCTGTGCCGGCGACGCAAATGCAGCATAACGCGGACGCGCCATCGCCTGGGGTACCAGAAGCAAGGGAGAATCCCGCGCTGCCAAGGGAAACGATTAAAGAAATGGGAATTGACTTGGAGGCTCTGTCAGTGCTTTTTGGAGGCCAGCGTCACATCAACTCGCTGATGCGTGAAGAGCTGGCGAATCTTGTTGAACTGCACGGACGTTTAAAACGCTTCAGTTCACCAACGATGGATTCTGCAGGGACGCAAACTTCACCATCTCTGGTGAAGACACACGGAGACAACGGGAGCAACCCTCTGTGCGCGACAAACATCCCAAATCGACTGAGGGATCCACTCTCGGAGCAGTGCAAATCGCCACCAAAAAAACCCAAGCGACAGGAGACCAAGTCAGGAGATTCTCACGCAGCAGCCCCTCATAATGGAGACTCTCAGCCCGCAGGCAGCTGGACTACGTTGAGAAATCGTCCATACTGCTGCTAGATGCCAGTCCCTAGTGAACAGAATTAACTTGTGCCTCAGATGTGGTCACAGTGGTCACAAAATTCGGGACTGCAAAAATCATGCAAAATGTTTCATTTATGCTGCAAATAGCAAGCCGGATAGCCACATGGCTGGCAGCCAACGTTATCCAACTGCAGTAAGCAATCTGCTCCCAAAGCCTGGCAAGCCACCTGAGGAATCGTCTTCATATAGACCAATCTGCCTGATTGATGCACTAGGGAAAGTGCTGGAACGCCTCATTTGCACCAGACTGGACACAGCAATTAACAGCAGCGGCGGGCTCTCACCGAACCAATATGGTTTCAAGAAGGCCAGATACACCACTGATGCCATTCGAAAGGTGACAGATATTGCCTCAAAAGCAATCGAAGGGAGTGATGGAAAGGCGGTACCAAAAAGTACTGCCTCATCGTTACGCTGGACGTTAGAAATGCGTTCAATACGGCCGACTGGGGTTGCACTCTCGATGCACTAAGTAACTTTGGTGTCCCACCATACCTCTACGCTATGGTGAGGAGCTACTTCGAAGCGATGCAGTTGATCTTCAACACCGCGAGTGGCATTGCATCCCATAACATCACGGCAGTTTTGGGGCCACTCCTGTGGAATGCAATGTACGATGGAATCCTGATTGACACTCCCTGATGGTTGCCAAACTATCGGATACGCGGATGACGTAGCACTAGTCATCGTAGCTAAACATCTCCACGAGGCAGAAGAAGCAAGCAGTGAGGCAGTTAACGCAGTAATGCAGTGGCTCCGTACCGTTGGCCCGACACTTACGACCCACAAAACCGAGGCGGTGCTGATGAGCAGCAGAAAGAGAGTGGAAACGGCTCGTATAAGAATCGACAACGACGTCGTGCTGTCCAAGAGGGCGATTCGCTATCTCGGAGTAGATATAGTCACCCGTCTAAGCTACCGAGAGCACTTCGTTGCCGTGCAGGAAAAAGCAGCACGCTCGATCCAGGCACTGTCGAGAATTATGCTCAACACTAGGGGTCCCAAGCAGGAACGAAGATTGCTGCTTACGAGCGTCACAAAAGCAATCATATTATACGCTGCGCCTTTTTGGGCTGACGCATTCAAAGTGAAGAGCTATACCAGGGGCATACAGTCAACTCATAGACTCTGCGCACTGCGCTTTTGCAGCGCTTTTAGAACTGTGTCCGACGACGCTGCTCTAATTATTGCTGGCATAGCACCGATCGATCTTTTGGCGGCAGAGGAAAAGGCGGTCGATTCCGCCACCAGAAGCGGCCAGCAAAGAAGAAGCGCACGACTGGAGGCCAGGGAGGCGACCATGGAAAACAGGCAAAGACGTTGGGATGAGTCGTCAAAAGGGCGCTGGACGCATAGACTCATTCACAAGATCAGATGTTGGGTGGTACGAAAACATGGAAGTGTCAACTTCCATCTGACACAACTTCTTAGCGGGCATGGCTGTTTTCGGCAGTATCTAAACAGATTCGGTCATGAACAGCTATCACACTGCACATGGTGTGGAGTTGATTACGTCGAGGATGCCGAAAACATTATTTTTTAATGTGGGAGGTTTGACAATCAGCGACAGCGACTAAGGGCAGCGACTGGACAACCAATATCGGCAGGGAACATAGTAACCCTGATGATCCAGAACAAGGAGTTCTGGGACATAGTGTCCAACTTTGCGGCTTGTGCAATGCAGGAGCTCCGCAGAGCGGAGAGGGAGAAAAACCGAACAGTTTAGGTGGAGCTATCGTTCCTGCGACGCAGTGACTAACGTCAGTATCGCAGGGTCAGGCTACAACTTTACTTATATCTAACTAGCTTTAGTTCAATCCAGCTTTAGTTTGATTATTATAATATTGAGTAAATAAAATGGAATTAAAAAAAAAAACACACACACACATAGTTTCCAATTGCCGAGTGCGGTTGTGTTTTCCATCGTCGCACCGTTTGTGAACCGGAATCCGCGTGCCACACCTGTAAGCAACCAGGAATCTGCTCCGTGGAGTGTCTCACTGTGCTTGAAGTTTGATCCCGCCGACGTCTCGCCGGGCTTCTGTGGCCTAAAATTGATTGCAACGCTCGTAGGAGGAGGGGGCGACCGTATTTTTGGCGCCTTTTCAATAGCAATTGTGTTAGTAATTGCAAAAACAAAACTTTCAAGTTTGTTTGTTTGCTTCTGCTACGACTGACCAGCTGATTGCAGAGTTGGAGTTGCCGGACCCCCGCTGCTCCCCTTGGGGCTGCCAGACCGCTCGAGATCGCAGACACGGCAACACTACTTCGGCGGAGTTGCCGGACACCCGCGGCTCCATTTGGTGTTGACAGACCGCTCAGGATCTTTGAAACGGTTATAAGGTGCGCACCAATTTTAATATTGCACATATAATTGCGATTTCAAATTTCATAACCGTGTGGACAACTTCATAAACAGATTTATTGTAAACTGCGAGTAAATTGTAATAGATATACTAATCTCTAGCGCAAATAAAAGAAATAAGGTCACGAAACCGGCCAGACTCCAACCCTTTCCGCTTAGGCGGTGCTCATAACAAGGGGCCCTGGATACAGAATCGGGACGATATAACCCCCACCGGTTAAAAGCTAAGAGAAATCTCTGGCCACCGAGGGATTGCCTAGAGATTCACTAGATCTGTAGAATTTTCTGCCGTTAAATGAAGGACTCGGCGCAAGCGTTTCTACGACGCCCGTTGGTGCAGCAAACTCCGCTGACGCAGTCACCCTTACATGAGGATTTGGATAATGAAAAGTGGTAGAAGTTTCAGAGAACATTAATGTCAATGGGAACTGGACACAGCTTTTTGGTGGCCAACGCCACATAAGCTCGCTGATGAAAGAAGAGCTGGTGAAAGTCATTGAGCTCTACAAGCTGCTAACAAGCCTGTTCCCGCCATCCCTTGCTACGGCCGAAGTGCAAACTACGCCATCGCTAAAGCAGCGGTATAGAGCACCTGCTGGAAAAAATGTTGAAGTACTGGATAGTGCAGATACACCAAAAAGATCCAGAGACCCATGTCAGAGCCGTGGAAAACCCCTTCGAAAAAAGTTAGGCGTTAGACGCATTTACCGAAGGAAACAATCACAACGATTTCGCACAACACATCAACTCAACAAGCGGAGAACTGGACAGTAGTACAGGGTCGTCAGTCAAGTAGCAAGCGTGTTAAATCGGTGCAGCAGCCCAAGAATAAGCGGCAGACTAAACCTCGCCCAGTCACTATTCTAATAGAGGCTAAAGGAGACTTGTCGTATATCGATATCTTGAAAATGGTCACACGGAGCCAGAACGAGAAGCTGCAATCCGTTGGCGAGTGTGTGCACAAAGTGAGGCGAACCGCAAAAGGCGACTTGCTCCTGGAGCTGAATAGTTCATCGACTGAGAATTTGTGCCAGCTCAGAGATGACATTGGACAAACACTTGGAGGCAACCTGGAGACACGTGCTCTAACACAGGAAATGTCGATTGAGGTGAGAGACCTAGACGAGATGACCTCGTTAGATGACCTCATATCTGCGTTCAAGTCTCAACTTGATGTCGATTTTGGCACCAAGTCTAAAAAGGCTACGGCAAGGTTTCGGTGGAACCCAGAGTGCGATCATGAGCTTGCCTCATGTTACAGCTGAAAAAGTTCTCCAGGTTGGAAAAATCAAGATTGCGTGGTCAGTGTGCAGGATAGTGCCACGAAATGCGCCAACTAGGCTCTATCGTTGCCTTGAGATTGGCCGTATTGCAGCCAGGTGTCAGTCACCAGTGTCTTAAATGTGGCGACATGGACACAAGGCGCGCGAATGTACGAACCAGGCAAAGTGCTTTCTCTGCGCTGCAAATGGTGGATATACAAGCCACATAGCCAGAAGCCAGCGCTGCCCTGCTGCAGCAGACAAAGGAGGAAAAGCTCACATTAGCCACGACTAGCTTCTTGCAGCTGAATCTCAACCATTGTGAGGCAGGCCAGGATCTTCTTACGCAGGCATGCACGAACTAAACGTGGATGTGGCTCTCATCAGCGAGCCTTATAGATGTAACTCCGGTGGAAATTGGATATGGAGCACTTCAGGAAAGGCGGCAATTTGGAAGAGCGGTGAGCCTGCCCTGCAGCTCGAATCGGTTTCGAGAGCAACCCACTTTGCTAGAGCAAAGCTTGGTGAGCTCTGGATATACAGCTGCTACCGCCCCCCGAGACTCAGCTTAGAGGATTTTAGCTATGTGCTGGATGAGATTGCGATCGATGCCCAGAACCACAGCCCGGTCATCATTGCGGGAGATTTTAACGCGTTGGCCTTAGAGTGGGGCAGCTCTGTCACTAATGCTAGAGGACGATATCTACCCTATTAAATCAAGGTTGCACACACACATTCAGCCGTGCCGGAGCAGGGTCAATCATCGACCCTACTTTTGTCAGCAGTTGCCTGTTTCCCTCATCAAACTGGCGAATTGGTTATCATTACACAGCGAGTGACCACGAATCGATTTTGTTTTCCGTTGGAGTATCGCGTAGGCGAGACGGGAGTCTAGCGTCGAGGGACTTGTCTTACAAGGAGGACACACTTTACTGTCATACCTTTGCTGGCATAATGAGCAATGTTGCTTTTTCTGGCACAGCAAAAAATATGTCAGATCAGCTGTCACAGCTCCTTAAACAGGCATGTTACGCCAGTATGGTGCAAAAGAGGCCATATAAGAGGCATCACAGGTCAGCCTACTGGTGGAACGATGAGATTGCCGAAGCACGCTGGAGCTGCCTATCGGTGAGACGACAATACCAGCGCGCGAGAAGAAGGAACAGCGTAAACTGGCAATCACTTCAGTTGCGATTTAGAGAAGCTAGGAGGGCTTTAAAAATGCAATTCGCATTAGCAAGAGAGAGTGTTTCCTCAAACTGTGTGACTTGAAGGAACACGACCCCTGGGGCAAGGCATACACGATGGTCGTTAATCGAATTTACGCCAACAGACAAGAATCCCGGAGCGACCCTAAACTAAGAGCGATTGTTAAAAAACTTTTCCCACTCCGAGAGAACAGTCATGAGCATAGAAGCGGCGACCCAGTGGCACCTTTCAAGGTTGAGGCTGTAACCGCTCATGAAGTTCTCACAGCCGCGACCAGATTTGTTTGCTAAGGTGTACACGCAACGAGAAGGCATCTTTCCGGACCGATGGAAAATTCAGAAGTTGGTGCTGATTCCGAAGCCCGCCAAGCCGATTGGAGAAGCGTCATCCTACAGACCGATTTGCCTGATCGATGCTATGGGGAAATTGCTAGAGCGACTCATTTGCTCGAGACTCGAAACAGCAATCAGTAACAACGCAGGGCTATTCCCGCATCAATACGGCTTTAGGAGGTCTTTCTCCACCATTGACGCCATCCGAAAGGTGACGAAGATCGCTTCCAAAGCAAAGGAAGGTACCAGATGGAAAGGCGGATCCAAGTAATATTGCCTGATTGCTACCCGGCGGACTGGAGAAGCATTCTCGACGCGCAGACAACTTCGATACTCGACTTCGGTTGGTACTGCGTCACATAGCGTCACAGCAGGAGTGCCTCAAGGATCAGGCTTAGGGTCCCTGTTGTGGAACGCTATGTATGATGGAATTCTTCGGCTGTCACTTCCAGTTGGATGTCAAATAATCGGATACGCGGATGACGTTGCACTTGTGGTCGTTGCCAAGTACCTAGGAGAGGCAGAAAACATCTGTAGTGCGGCAATGGCTCCGGTCAGTAGGCCGATTGACTTGCTGGCGGCCGAAGAAAAGCCGTAGATGCTGACGTAGTAGCCGGACAGACGAGAAGAAATTCACGCCTGGAGGCAAGGGATGCGACCATGACAACCTGGCAGGCTCGATGGGACGCATCGTCCAAGAGCCGCTGGACGCACCGTCTCATACCCAACATCAGGCGATGGACCGAGCGGAGACACGGAAGAGTCAACTTTTTTCTGACGATGCATCTGAGTGGACATGGTGCTTCAGACAGTATCTGCACAGGTTCGGCCACGAGGCTTCTGCCTGCTGCACCTGGTGTGATGACGAGGTCAGCGAAGACGCCGTGCATGTCACCTTCCACTGTGGGCGTTTCAGCGGTCAGAGCAGCGACTATCTGTGTTGGCTGGCACGGGGATAACCCCTGAGAATTTGGTTGAGTTAATGATATCACGCTTCGAAGTCTGGGAAGAAGTTACCATCTACCTACCATCTACCTACCATGATGCAGGAGCTACGCAGAGTCGAGAGAGATGGAATTAGACGGGAGTAGAAGTAGTCCTTTTCCCTGCGACGCAGTGACTAACATCAGTTCCGCAGGGAAAGGCTACTCTACTTCCAACGTTGAACATTACTTTATTATTATGTTAATTTTAGAGTTATTTAGCAAGTAGAAGCAAAAAACATGAATTGTGTGTGTGTGTGTGTGTGTTTTTTTTTTTTTTATATTTTATAGAGCAAGATAGTATGTACAGAAATATATAAGTTTAACAGTAATAGATTAAAAAGAGAAGGAACAAAAAAGAACAGAAGAGCATTTGGTCGCTCCCACGGGATTGCCAATGAAGTTCTACTTTGTGGGGCGAATAACAGCCTTGATAAGCTCGTAGACTTATTCTGATGTCCTGCTTCTCTCTCGGCGACGCAGCTCCTTCATTATTGTTGATGCCAACAGCCGTACAGCATTCCAATTCTCTTCTGTTTGCAGCATATGGTCGACTATGTTGTCCGGTGACAGTTGGTGGCCATTTGAGCTCATCCTGCTCCGTAATGAGTCAAATAAAGGACACACAAAGGAGGCGTGTTCGGCGTTGTCAACGACTTCGGCTCGACAATGATCGCAGTATGGGCGATTAGTGTGTTTGAAGCGGTACAGGTAGGCTCTAAAACAGCCGTGGCCTGTTAGAAGCTGGCAAATATAGAAATCTACCTGACCATGTCGACGTTGAATTCAGGGCCTGATGTCCCTTATGAGACGCCTCGTCCAGCTTCCATCTGAAGAGCTTAACCATCTGGCTTGCCACTGCGTTAAGGTGTTTGTCCGTTGGTCCCTATTTCCTGCTGTTCCACTGCATCGTTCCGCTGCCAAGAGATCCAAAGGGATTATTCCAGCAACTACAAGGGATGTTGCCTCTGAGACAGTTCGGAAGGCGCAAGCGACTCGTAGAGCACATCGCCTGTACACGGCTTTGCAGTCACGGCTGTATGTGGGTACGCTCATCGCTGGAGCCCAGATTGATGATCCATACAGCAGGATTGAGGTGACCACTCCCGCTACGAGCTTCCTGTTTTGTTGATCAGTGATCAGAGCAATTTCATCAGCGAAACCAATGAGCGTGCATCCCTTCGGTAATGTGATGCACAGGACTCCATCATACATGATGTTCCAGAGAAGTGGGCCAAGAACTGAGCCTTGGGGGACTCCTTGGGGGGATATTCTGTATTGCTGCTCACCATCATCTGTGTCATACAGAAGACTACGGTTATCAAAGTAGCTTCGGATCAGCTGTATGAGGTATTGCGAGATTCCGAGTCTTTTCAATGTATGTAGAATGATGTTCCAATTTGCCGAATTAAATGCATTATTAACGTCTAGACGGCATACCAGGCAATATTGCTTCTGTGCCCAAGCTCTTTCGATAGCCCGGCTTGCTGTGTCTACGAGCTGGCCAATAGCGTCCGTTGTACTTCGATGCTTGCTCCGTACTGGTGCTCAGAAAGGCCGCGGCGATTCTCGATATCTCTCCCCAGGCGATTGCAGATTATTTTTCCATTATCTTGCCCGTGCTATCCAGCATGCATAACGGGCGATAGGAGGATGGATCCTCCAGCTCCTTTCCGGGTTTGGGGATGAGAACCAGCTTTTGTTTTTTCCACCTATTTGGTATCGTTCGTTCCATCAGACACTTGTTCAGCATGTCTACAAAGACGTCAGGATGTGCGGCAATAATTGCTTTGAGGGCAGTGTTTGTGATGCCATCGGGACCTGGTGCTTTTCCTGGTTTAATTTTGGCTGTTATTTCCAGCACTTCGCTCAAAGTGGTTTGGACTACGGCATCATCGGTGCCTGTCAGATTGAATGGTGTGTTGTGCGGTGGTTGCTGCGGGAACAGGTGCTTTACAATTGACTCCAGTTTTGACGCGCAAGTGGGCATTGGCTGTTTGCAGAGTTTGCCCATTACCATTCTATAGGCTGCGCCGAAAGGTTCAGCATCCGCTGCATCGCAAAGCTCCTGGAAACATCGTGATTTGCTCCCATTGATCGCGTTTCGCAGAGTTTTCCTCTTGGTCCTAAAATCTGCAAGGTTGTCGTTAAACATGGGACTCCCTCTTGATCTTTGCAGCCTCCGTTTAGCAGTGCAGCAGTCAGCGCGAGCTTTGGGAATCTCTCCATTCCACCATGGGACAGGACTTCGTATGTTTCCGCCACTGAATAGTCTCGCCATTGACGCTTCGCATGCCGGTCGCTATGCGTGTAGGTGTCAGAGACATGCCAAACAGCATTTCGGGCAAGTTCGGGACTAGCAAAGGTCAGATCAATGATTGACTCCCGGCCTCCCATGCTATATGTGCTCTTTAATCCGTTATTCAACAGGCAAGCATTTAAGTGTACAAGCGCATCCGCAAGAATGAGTCCTCGCGGATTGTTTCTTTTGCTACCCCAATTTGTGCTCCATGCATTAAAGTCACCCGCAATTAAGATGGGGCTTTGTCCTGTGGGTCTTGTATGATGTCTTAAAGGACAGCCTGGAACTCTTGGATCTGTACCCTGGGAGGCAGAAAGCAGCTGTATATGTAGACGTTCTTTGCTCTGGATCGCACAAATCATCTGTGTGTCCTCCCTGTGAGTCAGCTGGATTGGGTGCCTGCCACAGCTTCAGATAGCAGCTCCACCGTCGCTGCTCTGATGCCAGACACCTTCGTTTTTTTGACGAATAGGTATCGCTCCCTGTTTTCTATCGTTCACCCTCAATCGCTTTGCTGGCTATCTCGACTATGACCTTGATTGCATTAACTGTGCTCCGCTTCTTCCGGAAACCAAACTGCCAGTCCGAAGTTCTTCCAGTCTGTTGCATACGATGCGCTCAAATAGCTTGCCCACAACGTCTAGCATGCACAGTGGCCTGTACGCAGATGGATCGTCCACATTGCCTTCTTTTGGGAGCAACACCAGCCGCTGCAACTTCCACCTTTTTGGCACTGTCCGCTCCCTTAGGCAAGTGTTGAACAGTTCTGCGAGAAGTCTCGGGTATTTTTCCGCAATGAGCTTGACGACCAGCGAGGGGACTCCGTCTGGTCCTTGGGCTTTGCCTGGTTGCAGGTGTGCTGCTGCCTCTAGTACTTCGTTTGGCTCTGTGTATCTCGGTGCTACTCGGCTGGAGGGTGTTCCGGAAACAGTGCATCTACAATAGCACGTAGCTGATCTAGGTCTGTTGGCATCGGCCGCCTTGCCAACTTTCCCATTACCACCTTATACGCTGTACCAAATGGTTGCTCATCTGCTTCGGCGCATAATCTCTTCCAGCATCTTAATTTGCTGCGTTTGATGACCTTGGTGAGAATGGATCGCTTCACCCTGTAATCCTCTAGCAGTTGAACAAAGTGTGGTCCTCCTCTTGCACGTTGTTGGCGACGTCATGCTGCATGGCATTGTCTTCTCACATCTGCAATGTCATTGCTTCACCAATCTACTGGCTTGTGGCTGCAGCCTCCTTTCCTCCGCTGGATCATAGAAGCATCACAGGCATTCTTAATCGCCAACGTGACTCTATCTGCATACTCATCTGCGTTTTCGCTGGGCCGTATATGCGTGGTGTTCATAATTAGCAGAAGGGCTTCTTATCTAGTGTCTCCGGATTCCACGTCCTGAACGATGGCTGTCTTCTCATTCGCAAGTTGGACTCAACGGTGCAAGTGATAGCTTGATGGTCGCTGTGTGTGTATATGTTGGATACAGACCACTTGGCTGGCGAAAGCCAGGTCTATCACCGAACCTCTTCCTGCTTTTGTGTAGGTATGGGCGTTACCTGACTTGAGCAACGTCACGTTCAGCACAGCATTCCAACAGCATTCTACCCCTCGGTGTAGTCCGAACACTGCCTCAGTCGGTTGCCCAGGCGTTGAAATCACCGGCAATAATCACCGGAGAGCATGTTCTTGCAATCCTCCGCTAGTT
>JAWNOV010000041.1:0-16865 GCA_035045575.1 Drosophila falleni
TTATTATTATTATTATTATTATTATTATTATTTTTGTTGTTGTTGCGTACACCTTCTTTGTCGAGAAATCCCAATTTGAAATTTGCAATTTGAATTCAATTTCAAATTCGAGCGCCAAGTGAACGCCAAGTTGCGATCGTCTGGCAACTCTGGTGACTCTGGTCAGCTGCGCGCTCTCCTCGTTTTCCAACACTGGCTAAGTGAAAGCGTGATATTGCCACCAGAGAGTGGGCAAACGTAAACAAAAGAAAGCGAAACCGAGCTTCGCGGGCAACGAGCCGGTGGAAAGGCGGGAAAACGGAGAAAGGCACTCACCAGCAGGCCGTCCCTCCCCTGCCCACCGAACAATTGAGTGACTTCCGACTTCCTCAGCAACCGGCCTGGCCGACAATGTACGTGCAGCTAGGTCTCCCGATCCTCGGTATGTATGTTGCAGCTCACGGGCACCAATGTAAATCACTTTTGCAATTTTCCAGGCGTTGGAATACTGTGTGTGTGTTTTTTTTTTTTTTTTTTTTTATATTCGTTTATTTGCACTAACTAAATTTGAATTTACATCTACAAAATATAAGTTTGTGCGAGAACGAATTGAGAGTCGTGTGTCTGCGGTACCGCCGGTTTAGCATTGCCTCGCAGACACAAAGATCCCCCATCCGCTCTACTCCGCTCTCCTGCTGCGCTCGGCTCTTCTCAGCGCGGTCATGACCGCCGATGCGAATGTGTACATTGCGCTCCATTTCTGCGACGACTCCAGCATCAACGAAACTAAGTTGGCCACCGTTATGGGGCTGCCAACAGACTCCTCCAGCGTATACCTGAGTCCTGAAAAACTCCTGCACTCGAAGATGACGTGGTGAGCGTCCTCCACTTTGTGACGACCACAGCTAGGGCACTAGTCTGTGGTATCGTGACCAAACCGCTTAAGGTAGCTCCTGAAGCAACCGTGACCCTACAGAAGCTGAGTCAGGTGAAAATTCACCTCGCCGTGTTTTCTCCCAATCCATGTTGCAAGGTCAGGAATGAGGCGATATGTCCAGCGACTTTTAGGCGATCTCCGTTTCAATGACCCGCCTTGCCTCTTGGTACACCAGTTGTGCATCCAGGTAGTGTGGCCTGCCGCGAGAGCGAGAGTATCGCCTTCTGGCGTGCAAGCAAGCCTGCCTGGCACTAGAGATGCGTGCGTTCCACCAGTATGTAGGTGCATGGTGTCGCCTATATTGGTTCCGCCGCACCATGCTATTGTCGCATGCGTATGATAGCTGGGCTGCAAGTTGACTGGCCCTGTTGTCGGCATTTCCGGTGGTGGAGAGATTTCGCAATGCGATGCAAAAGTCCTGGATGTTGAATGTGTCACTGCGGTACGCTTTCGGCGGAGGTGTAAAGTGCCTTCTGGGTCCTGAGCGGTCTCCAATAGTACACAAAATTGCAACGTGGTCGCTTGCGGTGTAGGAACTGCTGATTTCCCATTTCGATAGGCTGAAGAGAGGTGCGCTAACAAAAGTCAAGTCGACGATTGAACCAATACCAGCTCTACTAAAGGTATGCTGAGCCCCATGGTTGAGCAACGCTAAGTCAGTTGACGCGAATATCTCCATTAACGCTTGGCCTTTGGCGTTAGTAGTCTGGCTGCCCCATTCCTGAGCCCATGCATTGAAGTCGCCTGCGATAACGACATCACTGCGTCCTCTAGCATCATCCGCCAAGCCCTCCAATATCGCTGTGAATACGCCCAGTTGCAGGCTGGGTGCCAGGTAGCAGCTATAAATCCACCTGCGGCCCACTTTCGCACGCACAAAGCCATTAGCTTGCTTTGTCTCCATTAGCGGCATTGAGGGATCTCCACATGACCATATCGCAGCTTTCCCCGTTGAGTCGTTGATCCAGCTTGTGGTGTAGATCGACTTATGATGGTGTGGTTCACTGATAATAGCTACGTCTATGCGCTGTTCCCTTGAAGACTGGTCCAAAAGAGCTTGTGCGGCAATGCAATGGTTAAGGTTAGTTTGGAGTAACCTTAACAACGCATTTTGCTCAGAGCCTCGCGAAATGCAGGGCATCTAAAACTGCCCATTGCATGTTCCGCCGATTTCTCTCCGTGCTTGGTGCACAAACAGCATTTTGCAGGGTTTTTACAGGTCTTGGCCTCGTGCCCTGCCTCTCCGCACTTAAAGCATACGCCGTTTAGGGCTTCTTTGCTGGTGCACTTTGCTGCGATATGCCCGTACTCGTGACACCTGAAACATCGCTTGGGCTGCAGAATGGACCGAATTCTGCAAACTGACCACCCGATCCGGATTTTTGACAGGTCAACTAGCATCTTGGCTTTGGTCGCTGGAAGATTTGCCGTCTGAGAGCCGTCTTTCATCACGCGAAGCGATTGGACGACTTCCGTGCTCAGCGCTGAGTCATTTAGTGGCTTTTTGATAGCCTCGATGACCTCCTCCCTGTTCGCTAACTCATCCAGGTCTCGGATTTCCACCTGGCACATATCCGTTAGCGTCTTGACAACCGCTCGGCTACCCAGGACCTTTTCTACAGCAGCCTGTAGCTCATTTGCGCTGTGTGCTGGCTTTTTGCTTAAGCGCAGCAGCAGGTCCCCTTTAGCAGTCTTGCGCACACCTTGCACATCTTCGCTCAGATGTTTTAGCGATGGATCGCTTTTCACCACCTTGAGGATGTCTGCATAACTGCATTCGCCAACTCCTTTTACCGTGTGTTTGTGTGTGTGTGTCTGTGTGTGTGTGTGTGTGTGTGTGTGTGTGTTTTTTTTTTTTTTTTTTTTTTTTTTTTTGTATAGGGGAAAAAAGCATTAAAAGCCGAAAAGTGTGGGACTTGCACCCACTAAAAGAACCCCTACTCTCCGTTTCCCTCTCGCGGAACCACCGCTAAGTATTACCTCACGAGGGGGAGATGGCATGAAGGCCTCTTCTAGAGGTGTGTGTGTGTGTGTGTGTGTGTGTGTGTGTGTGTGTGTGTGTGTGTGTGTGTGTGTGTGTGTGTGTGTGTGGGTGTGTCTGTACAATTGGTGGCGTATTGGCTACGAGTAACTGATCGCAGCGTCTCTGCGCTGGCGTCTCAATAGCGTCGTTGCAACTGTGTTGCAACTAAGGATTGCTGCAGAATGATGTAAAATATTTTCCCGCCAAACGTAGCACAGACTCCAAGGCCTATACGAAAACTAATTATATACAAGACAACCACTTTATGTACAACGTACCTTTATTAAACAAAAATCACACACTATGTGCACGTTTGCACGATACACAAATAGAATGCACTTTTAGTGCCGCAAAAAAGTTTGTTCACTCAAGTGGATGTTTCAAGATTTATAAATCACTTCGATGCCAACTGCACATGTCCACTTGTTCATCAAAAAGAGACAGATCGACGGAAATGCTAGGCGTCATTACCGATAGAAGATGCATGCACTTGAACGATTTGTCGAATTTATCGATATATCGCATATTGTGAATGGCAATTGCAAGTCCTGCCAACGCATTGCAAATGTTATGTTAACATACTGAAGGTTAACATTTTTTGTTTCTTACAGCTGTTAATGATCTTAACAGTAACGTCCAAAATATTGTTATAACAACAAACAAATGTGCAAATATTTAAAATTGAGTTGCGCGACATGCTTCAATGCAAATTCCGACACTTTGTTATTAATGTCCCATATTACAACGATCTCTTGTAAAAATCCGCAAAGATTCAGCGACGTGTGCGACTTTTTGAAAGACTGGCAAGCTATCGTATGGGAAGTCACCACAGTTGATTCCTTTTCTAGTAGGTATGTGACACACCGTCGACGAATTGCTTGAAATCCGGCTCTTCCACTATTCTTAAGGCGTGGTGACCCTTGGCGATCATGCAGACCAGTTGCCTGTCAACTTTATGGGCTTTGCATGCTGGGACTGGACGATGTACAAATGTTGTTATTTTTGGCTGAGCATTTTGAGCAAAAACCTCGCTCTCCTCATTTTGGCGAACAACGGGCTTCATAGCTGCCGGGTGCTTGCTTTTCAGATGCCTGCTCAAATTACTTTCGGATTTGCAGCTCAAAATACATTTACAATATTTGGATTTCGCCTGCTGGCTTTCAACATCTTCAAAATGGTTCCATATTTCGCTGTATTTTCTAATTAGGAACATTATAAGTTTTTAAAAGAGTTTACAATAATGCCGATAATTCAAGAAGCTAGTGAATTCAAAGAAAACAAACGCAAGGTGAGCAGGAACGCAATGATGAGCAAGAACGCAAAATGAGCAAACAGAATCTACGCAAAATGCCCTAACGAACTACCAGCGCAAAGTAAACCTCGTGCTCGAACAAAGAGCAAGTGAGCAATAAAAAGCAACTTGGAGGGAACTTGTTCACTTGCTCACTTTAGTGAGCAACTCTTTTTTGTTCACTCACTCATGAGCAACCCAACACTATTGTCGATGTTTTCATGGAACTCAATAGATCCTTGAGTTGAAGTACTCGATATCACTTATAAAAAATACACTTGTAAATATTTTTTTTCGAACCGAACCTTTAATTTAAGAATTTAATTCGGATCATGATAGGGTTCACAGAGTTTATAATATCAATGGTTCGGTTCATGATCCGGGTCGGATTGCCTAAAAGCCCCGACTAGCAGCCTTGTGTTTAATCCAAAAATATATTTAACAGTTTGTGTAATGCTAACTTTTTAAAATTCCTTATTCCTTTTATTAATACTTAGTTGCATATAACGTTATTTTCCTCGTCTAATATGTTAGTTTAGAGTATCTGCTTCTAATCCCACAAAAAAACCTCTAAACGAGGTAAAAGTCTAGTGACGAAAGCAATTTCCAGCCCCAAAATTTCTGATATCCAATTTTGTGACGAACAAAATTGAGTTTAATATAAAAATTTTAAATAAAAATATAAATTAATAAAAAAAAAATTGGGCCTTGTGCACTGTGCGCAAAAAGGGTGAGCTTCTTTGTACATAAAAATTACTTTTTGCACAGTGCCGAATGCCAATTGTTTTTTTTTATTAATTTATATTTTTATTTAAAATTTTTATATTAAACTCAATTTTGTTCGTCACAAAATTGGATATAGAAATTTGGGGTGGAAATTGCTTTCGTCATAGACTTTTACCTCGTTTAGAGGTTTTTTTTGTGGGATATCAGAAATTTTTGCAATTTCTTTGCGCTGAATTGTAAATTTATCATTGTTGAATATTTTTTCATATTTAAAAAAAAAATTTTTTTTAATTATAAAGAAAAGTAGGGGCTCCGCCCCCTGGTCGCATCGCTTAAGTTGCTACTCTACTGTCGGAAGCCCCGTACCTATGTGAGAAAAAAATTTTATACTAAGACTTAGACTTCGCCCGATCGGTCCTATGACAGTTATATGATATAGTGGTTCGATTAGAACCAACTTTCTCAGTCTTAAGTCTAACTTAATCTATTCTATTAGTTTTGTTACGATATCTCTTGTAAAAAAAAGTTTTTTATGCTAAGACTTGTTTTCGCCCGATCGGTCTATGACAGCTATATGATATAGTGGTCCGATTTGAACCAACTTTGGAGGATATATAAAACGAAGTTAAATGCTATTTTATCAGTTTGGTTGAGATATCTCATAAAAAAAAAGTTTTTCGTACTAAGACTCCATTTTCCCCCGATCGGTCCTATGACAGCTATATGTTATAGTGGTCCGATTTGAACCAACTTTGCACAGAATATATAAAACCAAGTTAAATGCATATTTTATAAGTTTGGTTGAGATATCTCATAAAAAAAAAAGTTTTTCGTACTAAGACTCCATTTTCGCCCGATCGGTCCTATGACAGCTATATGTTATAGTGGTCCGATTTGAACCAACTTTGCACAGAATATATAAAACCAAGTTAAATGCATATTTTATCAGTTTGGTTGAGATATCTCATAAAACAAAAAAGTTTTTCGTACTAAGACTCCATTTTCGCCCGATCGGTCCTATGACAGCTATATGATATAGTGGTCCGATTTGAACCAACTTTGGCCAGGATATATAAAACGAAGTTAAATGCATATTTTATCAGTTTGGTTGAGATATCTATAAAACAAAAAAGTTTTTCGTACTAAGACTCCATTTTCCCCCGATCGGTCCTATGACAGCTATATGTTATAGTGGTCCGATATGAACCAATTTGCACAGAATATATAAAACCAAGTTAAATCATATTTTACAGTTTGGTTGAGATATCTCAAAAAAAAAAAGTTTTTCGTACTAAGACTCCATTTTCGCCCGATCGGTTATACAGCTTATATTAGGGTCCGATTTGAACCAACTTTGGGCAGGATTTATAAAACGAAGTTAAATCTATTTTACAGTTTGGTTGATATCTATAAAAAAAAATTTTTCGTACTAAGACTCCATTTTCCCCCGATCGGTCTAGACAGCTATATGTTATAGTGGTCCGATTTGACCAATGCACAGAATATATAAAACCAAGTTAAATGCGTATTTGTCAGTTTGTTTGATATCTCAACAACCAAAAAGTTTTTCTTATAAAACCTGATTTTGACCGATAGAAAAATTATACTTCAGTTAACAAGAATATCTTCAAACCCCTGGTCGAAGTTTTGTTTATATATATCTTTACTAAAACGCAAAATTCTACTACTACAAATATAAAATTTAATAAAATCGTAGAGCCGTTTTGTCAGAAATCGCCAAAATTAAGCTAAAAAACTTTATTTCACTGTAAAATGTTACGAGTACTTTAGAAAAAAAGTTTAAAGGTACGCCTAAAAGCCCTCAAGCACACCTTTCCAATATACCAGAAATATCTATAGCTTCTATGGTATGGAAACTGGTGAGGTTTAAATTTAGCGGGATTTAGCGTTTCCGCTAAACTAGCGGGAAATTGAAAAAGTCGTAAAACAAACATTTCTAGATTTTCAAAAATGAACAAATCCCCATCATAACTCTACGCTTTTTTAGCGCTTTGATACAAACAGACAAACAGACAAACAGACAAACAGACAAACAGACAAACAAAGAAACTAACTTTTCACTTCATTTTTAGTATTCTACTAAAATTTTCAAATTTATTTATCTTTTGAACCAGTTATCGGATTTGGGTCATCAAGGTATCAAACGACGCGTATTTTTGATAAGAATTTTTAACAAATTTTAAAATTTTAAAATTTACGTAAAAGCCCCAACGGCTCCATAAGCTGCGATCATATAAATTTTTCCCCTCCCACTTACACCCCCGTATCTCATGACCCAGGTGAATTAGCAAAAGTTTTAGTATGCCATTTTGTAAGCTAGGACTAAACCTTTCGATCGGTATATAACTCGATCTGATCGGACAGTCGTAGCAAATTTTCCAACTTAGCTGTATATATTGTTAGTCGCCTTTCGCACCCTTCGTGCTGCTTTCGTCACTAACGCGAACTGCCGTCCGCAGTGATTATACCCATTTTCATATTAAGGACCTAACCTTTGTAATTATACCCTGAGCCCATTAAAAATGGGCAAACTAGTAGGCGGTTACTGTCGAGCGTGCTCGAATACCCTGTGCCCATGTACTCTGTACTGAAAGTTGATTTTCGATCGATTGTTTCCATGGCAGCTATCTGATATAGCTAACCGATTCTAACCAAATTAGGTCAGGATGTATATTAGCAGCCCAGATGCATATTCTATCAATTTGGTTCTGATATCTCAACAAACAAAAAACTTTTTCATACTTAAACTTCATTTTCGATGTACCATTCCTATGGCAGCTATATGATATAGTGGACCGATCCAAAAATAAAAACAAACTTGATCTGCCTTTGGTATCCAGGAATCTACATACCAAGTTCGAAGTCTCTAGCTTTTATGGTTTCTGAGATCGACGCCTTCAAACATCCGAACGGACGGACGAACGGACAGACAGACGGACATGGCTCAATCGACTCGGCTGTTGATCCTGATCAAGAATATATATACTTTTAGGGGTCTGCCAATCACATTATACCCTTTTCTGCCCATTTTTAATAGGCTCAGGGTATAAAAGGAAAATGCTCGACAACAGCTAACTTAGCAGATGTAATTGATAAAGGGGCGGTTACAGTCGAGAACGCTCGACAGTAGGATACCTTGACCCCAGGTACTCTTCAACAAAACTTTATTTTCTACCAATTGTTCCTATGGCAGCTATATGATATATGACGCCGATTTAAACCAAATCGTGTCAGAATGTACAAAACCAACATTTATGCATATTTTATTAGTTTGGTTCTGATATCTCAACAAACAAAAATCTTTTCAATACTAAAACATCATTTCCGATGTACCGTTCCTATGGCAGCTATATGATATATTTAACCGATTTTAACCAAATTTGGTAAGGATGTATATTACCAGTCCAGATGCATAATCTATCAGTTTGGTTCTGATATCAAACACAGAACTTTTTCATACTAAAACTTCATTTTCGATGTATAGTTCCTATGTCAGCTATATGATTTAGTGGTCCGATCCAAAAATAAAAACAAACTTGATCTGCGTATGGTATCCAGGAACCTACATACCAGGTTTGATGTTTCTGAGATCGACGCGTTTAAACAGACAGACAGACAGACGGACATGGCTCAATGGACTCGGCTGTTGATCCTGATCAAGAATATATATACTTTTTGGGGTCTGCCACGCCCCCTTCTGCCTGTTACATACATTCTGCCAAACACATTATACTCTTTTTTGTCCATTTTTAATGGGCTCAGGGTATAAAAAGGTGCAAAAGTTATGCTATTTCGAAACCTAGATTTTGCATCAGGATTGGTAAATGGAACGATAGGAATAATAAAAAAGCTTCAGGAAACGATAACTATCTTCAACGGCCGCTCGGAAAAAACGGTTGTTAAATTAACAGTTCAATTTGAAGATAAAGAATATAAAATAGTACGCATTGAATCAAAATTTCAATTAAATCAAAGTGTTTTTATCGTGCCTAAGTAATTTCCAATAAACTTGGCATATGCAATTGCCATTCACAAAAGCCAAGGCTTAATTTTGACATCTGGAGTTATAGAAATTGGTGACACAGTTTTTGCAAATGGTCAAGCATAGGTAGCGTTATCCCGATTAAAGACACTCTCAGGTTTACATATACTAAATCATAATCCAAGAAGTATAAAAACAATCGACGGGGCTATAACACTAGGCAACAAAATCGAACTTTTTGGCAGTTACAAGAACCAAACCCACTTATTTTTATAGACATGGGGCCAAAAACGACGAAAAACACTTTTTTTTATGGTGACAATTTTTTTTTTAGAATTTTTTAAAGGTTGTCATTTTTTTTAATACTTTTTTTCAGAGGTTCGCCCACATTTATCATCATTACACGAGAATGCAAAAACCAATTTATCAAAGCTTTGCTTTTTTCACTTTAAAACTCGAGGAAAAGTCAAAAAAAAATTATTACATTTTATTTACTATTTTATTTGAATAGATGCATTAATTACGCGTCGCACAGTGGGACAATCTCTCATTTTGCTGTACGAAAATCATATCTTTTAAGCTAACAAAAATATTTCAAAAATTTCAAAAGCATTTGATAAAAAACTTCTTAAGCTTTAAAATGAGTGCTTGCACTGCGTCATAGGCCAACTGGTTAATTTAGGGTTGTCGGTCAAAGTTGAAAAATATTTTCAGTGCATACTTTACATGATAAATTAAAAAAAAAAATCAACTTTTGTTTGCCCAAAATATACATTTCAATCTTTTTTCATATTTTGAACAACATTAATAAGTATTTAAAATAGGTTTGTTATACTAGTTAAAAAAAAATAAAATTTTTTTTAAATCTTGTATGATGCCTGGCTGGCATAGCGAAAGCGTATGTAATTGTACTGCGCTCTTCCTCTTCTAACACCATTTTTTTGCAATGTTGCATCAGTTTTTGGCCTATTACTTCCTTAGACGTAGTGTAATGTCCCGCCAGGTAATAATTATAACTTTTTGCTGTTTAGATCGGAGCGACTGTTGTTATCGCTCCGATTGCTTTATTTTCAATTAATTCACAACATGGGCTTAAACATATCGTATTTATATCTTAAGCTGCTTTGGGTGGCAGCGCAGCCGTTTAAATATAAGCGTATATAAAACATATAAAACGAATATATAAAGGTGAACGACGGATACGTCGCTGCGGGCAGAGTGTGTTATGCACATATATACTTAAGCGGTCAATGCATGGGGCACATGCTGACGCTGCCTAATTCTTGTAGGATCATATTTCGGTGCGCTTGAAGAGTACTTGAAAGCGTATGTCCGAATATGTTTATGCAACGACAAAGTGTCATTGCCTTTTTGTGTTATGTTTATACAGCAACAAAGTGTTACTGTTTAGGGTACATTTAATACAGTGTACTATCGATATATGCGCATACTACATCTCCCTCCTTTTGAAAAATAACGTAACTTAGTGAAGTTATTTTACTTAAATTTATTTTATCTAAAATTTTTTTGATTTATTATAATTGTAATGTATTTATAATGTATTTAGTGTATTTTAAAATATTAATTTTTTTTTTATATATGTATATACCTTGTACTATAAATAAAATTTTTTTTTATGAATTAAACATTGTTAACCTATCCTTATGAACTGTTTGATTTTTGCTCTTATTTCCGGAAATAACTATATTATCGTTATCTTCTATTTTTTCAACTCTATAGGGCCCTGTGTATTTAAAATCTAGCTTATGGCCTACTTCGTTTTTTAGTAAAACTTTATCTCCTATTGATAAAATTATGTTCCTAGTTTTTAAATCATATATATCCTTATTTTTCTGTTTATTTAATTCGAGCATATTTCTTGATCTTTTGTATGCTACTTCTAATCTATATTTACTCTCTTTAGCGTAGTCATCTATGTTATATATAGGTTCTATATTACTTATGCTGTTAAAGTACTTTGGTAGATTATTAGTCTTACCAAATACTAACTCATATGGACAATAATTGTGTGCCATAGAGGGGGTTGTATTGAAGCAATAAACAAAATATATATATATAGGATCGTATGTACTCGTTGAATGTTCTGTGGCTTCTTTTAATTGTTCCAACAGTTTGATGATGATGTGCCGTTTATGTTATATTCTTAATTTTTAAATATTTGCACAGATCATTTATAATTCAATTTTTATATTCCGTTCCCATGTCCGAAATGAACGTCTTCCTTGGACCGTACTTGAGAATAAATGATTCAAATATTGCTGTTGCAACTGTTGCTGCGCTTTTATTTGCGATAGGTATAGCAACTAGATATTTGGTCAAGTCACATATGACTGCATATTCATTGCCTTGTTCTGACTTTGGTAGTGGACCAATTGTATCCACTATCACTCTGTCAAAAGCCTTCATCGGAGTTTCAGTAATTGTTAATGGGGTCTTAGAATTTGTCGTTATTTTTGCTTTTTGACATTTTTGACATTTCTGGATGTACTCTGTTATATCACGAGTCATACCTTTCCAGTAATAATGTCTTTTGACCTTGGCCAAGGTTTTTGCAATGCCTGTATGACCCCCTTGTATTGGATCATCATGTCGTGTAGACAATATAGCTTCTTTCTCTTAAACATTTGTTAATGTGGTCACCGGGTATAGTAGCGCTACTCTCAATGTGTTCAATATTTTATTGCCCATTATTTTGAAATTATTTTTTGAAACTTTTTCAAAGATATTTTCCCTCGGTGCCATATTCAATTGGCTGATTTTTAATATACCGGCTTCTTTTTCGAGCCTGGGAAATAGTTGTCCTAAGTCAATATTTCCATTATTAGTATATAAATCTCCAATACCAATTCTTGCTATAATTTTCTTACCATGTTTTAAGAAACATAGCACATCTTTTATATGCAAGGTCACTACTTTACGTACTTCATCATTATTAATGACTTCATAAACGTTGGGCTGAGAAGCTGTTTCGGTAGGTTGCTTTGGCATCTCTACTTTATTGTTTTCTGCGCAGAAATTTTGTCTACTTTGATACCTAGTAGTGACTTTCAGGATTTTATGTTGTATTGCTTTTAGTTCAGATATTGTTATCCAAGACAATGCATCGGCTACAAAATTATCTTTGCCTCTTAGGTACTCTACTGTAAAATTATACTCCTCTAATTCAAGTCTCATACGCGTTAATTTAGAACTGGGGTTTGTCATTGAAAACAAAAATGTTAGGGGTCTATGGTCAGTTTTTACTATGAAATGAGTTCCGTAGATATAGGGTCTAAATTTGGTAATTGCCCAATAAATAGCTGTTAACTCTTGTTCCGTCGTACTCTTGTTACTTTCTCCTTTGGTAAATGATCTCGATGCGTAAGCTACTGGAAGTTGAATTCCATTGTGGGCTTGTTTTAGCACTGCACCACAGGCTTGCTTACTAGCATCTGTTATTATACAAAATTCTTTCGTAAAATCTGGATATTGTAACAGAGTAGGCTTTATTAATTGAGCTTTAAGATATTCAAACGCATTTTGACATTCATCAGTCCATTCAAATGGAACATTCTTTTTATTTAATCTTGTTATATGGAATTTTTGATGAATCGTCTGTAGTAATTACAAAATGCTACAAAGCGTCTAGCGCTGTCAGAGTCATGTGGAACTGGATAATTTAATATGACATCAAATTTTTTGTCATCTGGTAAGATTCCCTTATCTGTGCATTTGTGTCCCAAAAATGTGACTTCATGCATGAAAAATGAACATTTTTCAGGATGTAGCTTCAAGTTGTGTTTCCTACACATGTCAAAAACACTAATTAAATTGTTAAGCATGTGTTTTTCGGAACAACCGATTACTATTAAGCAGCGCCGTTACGACAAAAAATTGCGCCCGGGGCAAAGATTTTGACCCCCCCCCCCACAAATTTTTTTCAACAACATTTTTTTTTTAACAAGAAACGAATCGAAGATAATGCCTTTTAAAAACATATTAAAATTTACAGTTTCAGTGTCAAAAATGTTATTAAAATAACCTGAATTTAACAATAACATCCTGATACATACATTACAAATACATGCTAAAATTAAAAATTTTTAACTTTAATTTTATAGTGATTTGTCATTTCGAAAATTGAAAATTGATTTAAGGTCCCCAAAATTAATACCTATTTTGTTAGCTTTTATGGAAGGAAAATCATAAATTATTTTACCCATATTTGGAGATGTTCGATTGATAGCAAACGGAGACTTCTTAGTCTCTCTTGTCCAATTGATGATCGTAAGTAACGATCTGCTAATACTGATGTGACAAAAAGCATGTTTAATAATTCAATCCTCAGAAACATTAAAAAGTGCCTCAAATCTTAAATTTAGTTGGCAAATGATGGGGTCGATAAATTCTAAAAATGGAATTAGAAATGTTCCAGTTTCTGGTATGTTTTTGCTATCATCTGCAGCCACATATTAAAATTGTTTTCGCACTTTTCGTTGTCTGATTAATTTAACTTCAGCCTCAACCCCTCAAATTATTTTCAAGTTCAAACTCTATTTGAAATATTTCAAAATTTCATATTTTTGGCGCCCCTAATATCTTAGCGCCCGGGGCGGGTGCCCCCCTTGCCCCCCCCTCGAAACGGCGCTGCTATTAAGTCATCCATGTAAAGGAATGCTTGTGATGGTTCAAGTCCAGAGAATGCGATAGTCATCATTCTTTGGAATGAATTTGGGGCTATCTTTAAACCAAATGGCAATCGCGTGAAGCGATAAGAGCCATTGCTCGTTGAAAAGGATGTTATATCTCTATAGTTTTCGTCTAGCTCAATCTGGTGGAATCCTGACATTAAGTCAAGACAAAAGAAATATGTTGCTCTTCCTAGTTGATCTAAGATTTCATCGATCCTAGGAAGTGGAAACTTATCGGATAGTAATTTTTTATTAATTTGGCGATAGTCAATTACTAAACGCCATTTTTTCTTTTCATTGTCCATTGATTTCTTTGGTACTAGTAACAGTGGACTGTTATATTCTGAGACTGAGGGTTCAACTATTTTATCTTTAATAAGTTTATCGACTTGAGCTTGAATTTCGTCTTTCTGACTATGAGGATTTCTATAATTTTTTATACATACAGGTTCATTATCTTTTAATCTTAGTTTCTGCTTATAAAAATTATTGGTTGTTATTGATTCGGTTTCGAGTCCGAATATGTCTGTGTAATTATAACAAAGTTCTTTTAGTTGTTTATAAAATAGTTTTGGAAAATTTTTAGTTAGCTTTGACATAACATTGTTCGCTCTAGTTTCATTATTTATTTAGGATATTTCATAATTTGCTAATGGTTCATAATTCAAATTATTTATATTAACCATTTGATCGGTACTAGTTGTATTAAGTAAACGGACGAATGCATTTGCAGTTGTTACGACCGTGTTTGCTGCATATATACCGGGTTGGATTTCCTGGCTTGGAATTAAAATGCTATCTTCATTTGATGTTAACTCAATTTTTCGGAGAACTTCTGATCTTGCTGGTAACACTATTGTATTGTTACCAGAAATGTAATTTATGGGAACATATATAGGATAGTTTAGATAGTCTGGTCTTATTATTAGCAGATCTTTTGAAGGTGTGAAATCTATTTGACAATTATATTTTTTAATAAAATCTATTCCTAAAATTCCATCACACGGTATAGAAAAAGTTGAATCGACAATGTGGAAGTTGTGTGGAACTATATAATAAGTTATTTGAATTTCTAAGGATGTCAGTCCTTTAGATTGAATTAATCCTTGATTAATTCCCTGAATATTTATTTTGTTCTATGTTTATATCATTAAAAGTGTCTGAATTGTCTTTTAGCAGAGATATGTCTGCACCAGTATCTATCAAAAATGTTAATTTCTTTCCTGTAGCTACGTTTGTGAATGTTACGAATACATTTACACTAAGATTAATCGAATGAACCTTTTTGCTGTCTATGGCTGTGTACCTAAGGGCTGTTGTGAGTTTCCCGAAGCATTTTGGGCAGTTCTCACATTATTGTTATTACCATTATTATTGCTGTGGCCCCTGTTTGAGTTACCACGGCCTCTAGAGTTTTCTCTATATTGGCCTCTATTTCTGTTGTTGCCGTAATTATTATTATTGTTATATCTGTTACCATTGTTTTGGTAATTTCCACGGTAGTTTCTGCGGTTATACCCTCGGTTAGGTTTAAACCTTTGTTGCTGCGCTGCATATAGGACGGTATTTGTGTGTCCTACAGCGTCAGTGCAACTATCTACGAACACTGTTGTAATTTCACTCATTGAATTGAAATTTCGCGCTTTCATTACAGTTCTAACTTCGTCAATTGTGCTGTTCGTTATAGTTCTTCGGCATATTCTTGCGGTACACCGTTAATCATATGAGCTGATTGCAAAGCCCATGTCAGCTGTTCAACTTCTTGAATATATCGACTTGCTGTCTTTTGCTTTTGCTGCAGATTGAACAATTCAGCGGATAATGCTTTAGCTTATTCGCCTTTTATACCGCTTTTTAGTTTGTCTATTATGGACACTATTGTTTGTTCAGTATTGATTAAGTTTCGAACATGACCTTTGAGTTTAGTCTGTTTTAGACTGACTGCTGTGGTTTCATGTGTTCCTTTTGGTGAATCTACTAAGCTAAGAGCATCAATGAAACTTTGTAGATTCTCAGACTTTCCACTAAACTCAGGTATGAGTGAAGAGGCTAGCTTAAGAAATTCTACTTGTGACATGGCCATATTTAGAGTTTTTACTTTAGTAATAGACTCTGATTCTAACTCAGATAGTTCTGGTAGTGTGATTACCGCTTGTATTGTGAGATCACCTAGGTCTTCTTCTTTTATATGTGTATCTGAACCGCTTGCGATTTCAGATTCGCTTACTGTCTCTAAGTCTGTGTTTGTTTCTTCCTCGACTCATACTGAAGTATTTAAAATCGAAGGTATAGTTATGTCTAGCGAATATTTTGCTTTAATGCTATTTAAGTTTTTATTTAATCTATACAAAGATCTTGATACCTACGACCAATGCTGGGTATTTAACTTTACTTTATTGTCGTGTATCAGGGAACGAGCTTGGTTAAATCATGCAACTAGTATTGTTGCGTGTCTACTTATAGTCTCGTTTGAAATAGTTCTATTTTGTGCTAGACACGTGTATGATTTATCAAAATTTTCTTTTATTTTAATTAATGCGGCATTAATATTATGCCATTCCATTTCATTTTTCAAAAATTTATTAAAATGTGCAAAAACATATATAAATATTCAATCAAATAATTTTTTTTTATTTTTAATCAATCTTGTTATTGTGTAATATAATTTTGTTTCAAATTATGTCTAGGTCATTTGCTTGACTTTGATAGCGTTTTTTAATGCATCTATTGTGTAGTTTATACAATTTATATATTAGATGTCCTACGATTATTACGAAAATGATGGCAATAAGTATTGTTGTTAATTTCATTTCGGTGTTAGTGACTTCGACTTTATTTATTACATTGGCTGTCGAGTCTACCGATTTTACATCTACTATGCCCATTTTGTCACAATTTTCAAATATTTCGTCAAATTTACTTATTCTATTTGTTTCTATTGACATTAATTTTATAACAAAAATTTTTTTTTACTTTTATATTGGTATTATTTTATATTATATATATATTATATTATATATTATTTTTAGTTCATTTTCAAATAAAAAAATTTTTTTTTACATTATTGCCTGCCTAATTTTTTGTATGGTTTTCAGGCCATACTCTAATCGGGCAACTGTTAGTTTTTCTTAATATATAATGCATCGCAGTGCAAATATTGTAATTATACAAACAAAAATTTATCGTAGTTCGCTCTTGGTAGCGATGTCGGCTCA
>JAWNOV010000042.1:0-122941 GCA_035045575.1 Drosophila falleni
CAAGTGGACACCTTTTATTTTTCACGCTTTAGAGACGAAGATTCAGCATAAAAAGCAATAGAAAACCAACACTAAAGTTCACTAAACTTCTACAACTTCACATGTCAATAAAAAAATTAAAAACAAATAAAAGTCAATGACAGGGAGCAAGTAGCTGGGGGAAACAGTCGGAGCTCTACGGCATTTTTTCCCACAAATCTAAATTTCCAGCTATACGGCGTGTTGTTTTGTGTTGTGCTTTGCTGGATGCATTGTGTAATGCAGTTAACAAGAAGCAAACAGAAAAAGCCGCGTTAAAAATCAATGAAGAATGCATTCTCCAAACAGTTTTCCGATGGACAAACAGCAACAGCAGCAGCTTGGATTGTATAAACATCTGTTAGATACTTACACAAGAGGTTGTCCATGACTTTTGGAATCTTATGGATGTGTATAAGAATCTATATCCACATAGGGCAACTAATGAGCTCTTAAAGTGTGCATGCGTGTGTGTTGATTAGGCATGGCTTAACAAACACAACAAGAACAACAACAACAGCAACAAAAACAACGGAAATAAAGGTAGCGTCGGCGTGGCTCAATCATGCAGTAGCCATTGTAGCTTTCAGTAAGTGTATCTGTAGCTTGCAGCTTGTATCTTGTGGCTATTGGGTATTTGGTGACCTATTTCAAGTGCTCACCAACTTTCATTTTCTCTAATCTAAACAAGCAATCAATCAATTAATGCCAATAGCTGCTAAATTCACTGTATGTCTTTATAAATAGCCAACACGTCGATTAATCTCAAATAATTTGCTCTATCAATTCGCATTTATGTTTCACACATCGTCCATAGATAGACATGAACTGTACTCAACATGTACCCTGAATCTATTTACAAACGAATGATTAAGTTTACTGTTAGATGCATTTGATTTGCAATCATTATCGCAATCGTTTTTAAACTTTTTTTGATTACTAGTTTGAAAGTTGTTATAGCTGCAATTTAATTTGATGGGAGTCTCAATCATCAAATTATCATAAAAAAGGAAATATATTTCTACTTTAGTTAATACGAATTTTTTATAGCTTATGAGCTAAACTATAAAATAATTGCATACTGAATATACATAAATGATTTTACAGATTCTTTAAAAATAATTACTAAAGATCGTTCCATTTTTCAACAAAGAACTGCAACATTATCAGATAAGGTTAATCAACATCTAACAGAACTATTATAAAAGTTCTGTATCTTAAGCGTATTTACACGCAAGTTTGTCAGCTCTTAAGAGCCCGTCAATTAGCAAGTTATTAGCTAGTCTTCAGAAAATTAGGATTGAATTTCAAGCGAGTAATTATTTAAGGGCGTAACAGATTAAAACGTTTTGGAGTTGCTCGTAAACAAGATAATCCACTAAATTATTTTTAGAAACAATGCATAGTAAAAGTGCAACAAGTCAAACTGAAACTATATTATAGTCCCTGTGCGGTCTTTAGTTTACCAGCTAACCGACCGATGAGACGAACATATGTTCCTATTAACGCGTGTTGTGGTTCCTGTCTGACATATTCCAAAGATACGAGCTTCGATTTCGAAAACTCACGCAGGGTTAGCTGGCCCATCTATTATATACTCAAGAGGGTTCCTAAATGTCTAACAATTGGCCATTGTCTTCATTGTTGTTGTTGTTGCTTTTATACGGTTGTTACGGCATTTTCCTGTGTGCTCAACCACAATTACTAGAACTAGATCTAGAAAAGGTAGGAGAAAGGCTCAAGAGTCTGGCGCTTTTGTTATACTCAGTTCTTGCAATAGTATGGGGTCATAAGTGCGTCTCGAAGACTGTCATTGACCACATTTACTATGGGATTTTTCCATTTGTTGTTTTGCTCAGATATTAAATTATGCCTTAATTTAAACAGCAACAATTGGTAGCCAATTATTAGAACAATGCAATTATTTGTTTTGACTGCTAAAAACAGTTCACATTTTTAGGATTTTGGTAACAAACTCGGTATTTGATCAACATTGCTTTTATTTAATTGGAATGCAATTTTTCTTTTAGGTTTTTAATGCGTCAACCACCGCAACTATGCAGATCGCACGCCTAATAGGCAAAGTTCACATCACAAAAGGAATAGACAAAGACGAAGAACAAATGCTGAAAATGCAAGAGCACAACTTGAGTCAAGACCACGACAATTGCATCGACAAAGGCATCGACAACATTGCTGTCCCATAACTGGACCTCTCACGTAATAAAGTATAGAATTACAAAAAAATAAATAAATAAATAAATAACATCACTAGAGGAAAATCTCTTCCTCCTGTCACAACTTTCACATGAAAGTTCTTTCAACTTGAGCGCCCAAATATGGACGCCAGACAAGTTGGACACGACAACAACAATAACAACTAAAACAAGAACAACAAGGAAGCCGAATAACGATCGACTTCTTGAGGCGCAACCATCGATCAAAGCCATACTTAGTATGTTATTCCAAGCTCGATAGTTATAGAGGCATCAACTTACTATTGGCATTCGATTTGATATTTGGTCTTTGTATGCGACCGTTGCGACGACGTTGCTGTGCGAATTTCTTGCCCGATCTGGAACTGATCTCGGCGGAAGCAGATGGCTGCTGGTCCTCTGCAATATTACTTTCGATCAGGAGGCCACTTTTGGTTTTACGACGACGCGGATTTTGTGTTTTCGAAGGCGTCGTTTGCTTTCGATCCTGGATCCTAACGCCTGTCCAGGACATAATGTTGTCATCCAGCTGCTCGGCGGAACTAAAACTGGCATTGTATTCCTTCAGCAATTCCGCGGGTGAGAACGTTTGAAGACGCTTTGACTGAGCCTTGGTCTTTGGCTGCCGTCTGCAGTGGCTATCATAGACCATCAGTAAGATCAGCAGCAAGCACCAAGTAAGGTAATTGTATAACTTTCTGGTTTTCATTTTGACACAAAACTCAAACACTGTAACTCAAACACGCATTTTAAACGACTTGACTTTGAACTTGTAACTTTAATTATTTCATTCGTAAAGATCTTTATAGCTTATATCAAAATGATCGCGTAATCACACATTTCCAAGAATTTTCATTCATAATTTTTATTATTATTTCTTATTCTTATTTTTTTCTTTTCTTACAATTTCCGCTTGTCAGTTGACGGGCGCAACGTTTGGTTGACTTTTATTATTATTTTTTACACATTTCCTTTAGCACTCTATTTTACTTGGTATGCAAATTCTGTTGCAGACACAAGTTTCTATACGTATTTAAAAACATTTCATTCTTTTTTTTCGCTTTTTTTGCGACAATTTTTGCGCTATTTAATTTTATTTTCGTTTCACGCACATTTCGCACTTTCCTGCACGGCGACAGCGACAAATTTTTTCTCTGGCTATTTTCGTATATCCTCGACGCAAAAGAAGAAAAAAATAGTGATATCAATATATAGACTTATATGCATATACATATATAGTAAGCAGACTGCTTTGTCGTCGCATAAAGCAGATTTGCTATTATTTATTGGCACTGAATTATCATTAACTGCAAGCTAATTTTTATGACACGCTTATTTATCGGAGAATAGAACAAATACAATAAAAACATCAACACGCACTATCAAAAACAACAAAACGCACTAAAATGTTGTTTAACCGACCGACCCGACGCACCGAACAGACGACGGTCTCTTCGCTTCGGCCTTTGAGTGAAATTCACGTCCTACACAAACGACCGTCAAATCGAAACTGATGCGAACGATCGTGTCGGCTTGGCGATCGTGCCTGCTGTTCGTTGCACTCAGTGATGCCAGCTTAAGAGATGAGCTGAAAAAAGGCTAAATAAATATGGTTACAAAACTATTTTATATGTGGATTCAAATATACTGATGAAAGAAGAAGAAAGAAGAAAAAGGTCTTGGTGTTGTTTTTCTGTACAAATTGATTATTGGCGAGATCGATTCTAGTTCCCTTCTGTCCTTTGCAGGTCTACTAGGAATTACAAGCCTTTATTTTTATATACAGGCACAACTGATTACGCTTCACACGATTCGTTTCGTGTCTTATGCACTACCTATAATAGCCTCTTTCACGTTTTCTCCTCAGAGCTCTCTCTTCCTTCCCTAAAATCCGCACTTTTCCATTACCTTTCCTTTAATTCCTGACCTTAGTAACATTAATAACTTGTTTTATTACATTCTACTAGTTTAACCATCTTACAATTACTAATAACAACACTAATCCTTATTGATCTGATTGGGGTTTTGAACTGGATTTTCCCCAATCCTTGCAACAAATGTTTGATGATTTATAATTTTTGCATACCCCAGATCTAATTCTAATTTAAATCTTTTTTTTACAGTTTAAATTTTTATTTAATTTTATCTTTATTTTTTATTTATTTTAATTTTAATCCTTAATTTAATTTTTATACATGAATTTTTTTTTGTTTTTTGCCGACTGTTTTTAGTCGTGCATAAATAAATAAATAAATAAAATAAAAATAAAGACTCCAACACTCGAGCACAAGTACTTGATGATTTTCCTGAAGCGCTAAGCAGAATAAATAAGTCTCTGAGTGCGCAGCACTGTTTGCATGAGAGAATGTGGATTGTGGTAGCTGTTTGTGGAAAGCATTGAACATGCTCTTTCGGGTTACTTGCAATTACTGACATTCTCTAAAACTTAGCCTTCTATTTAAGGATTTGTCAAAAAAAATATTTTAGAGATTACACTTAAAGTGAACAAAAGAATAACTTTAATACAGATATAATTTTTAAAATTTATTTATAATGGCTTTAAATATGAAAATTACTTTTAAGAAATCTTCTGAAATTCAGAAAAAGTGTTAAATACTGTTGACCAAAGTTTTTTCTGTCTGTTTTGCACACTTATGGTCCACAATTCATTAAATTCTCTTTTTCGTTTTAACTCTCTCCTCATTTCTGCTCAATTGCGTTCTCTTATGCAAGTTTGGGTTTGTGTGCCGCTGTTACCTGCTGTTGAGTGACTTTACAGGTACTTCAAGGGCTCAACAGCGTATTGGGTTCAATGGGATTTTCCGGTATAGAAAATAAAACATTTTATTTTGCCCTCCCGGACTTTTAGCCTTTTGTCATTATTGTCTCACATTTTACATTTTCTTGTTAACCTTGAAGTTCATTTTGACATTTGCAATTTAACACTAGTACAACAGAAAAAATAGGCAGACTGTGATTTGACCAAGGTATATCCTGATCATCCTTGCGGTGCTTTTGTTGTGCTCGTGTTTTTACTCGGCAACGCAGCAGGTGATGGATCTGCAATGCATGACAAGTACTTAACGCCGCCCAGGGTCCAGCAAAAAAAAAAAATACATACATATAGCAGTATCTTAAAGATCCTTGAGCCACTCAGTTTCGGTGGCGCACGTTTTATGTTGCCCCTCTGGCTATTTGCAACTCAATTCGTGGCAGTAACATAAATACCTCGTTGTCGAAGCGCTGCGCCTAATAAGTTCACCATGTTGAGAGGCAAAACGAGAAGTATCTGCAAGTATGGTCTTGTATCTGCTGCAATTTGTTGCCGCAGCAATTCAACACACTGGACACAGGGCACAGAGTACAAAGGGCATTTGTGTTGAAGCGTGAAACAGCAGTTTCACGAGCTGCTGCAATTGCCAGGCTTCTCTCGATGCCCCCTGGGTCTCGGTCATGGCAAGGATTAAGTCTGTCGGCCCTTTGTTTTCTTTTTCTTATTCTTTGGAATGCCGATGCGCCGTTTAAATTGGTTCGTTTACCAAATGAAACGAACTCAAACGAGTTAAGAAAAGGTTCTTTTCAGGTTACCTTGAGGTTGCGTAGGCTGTGCGCATGCCCAGTACTTGTTTAAGTGCTCTCTGTACTTGAGGATAACGAGGACGATGATGATCGTAATGAAGATGGTGCTGCTGATTTCCTTGTGATTTATGCGACTTAATTGAAATGATGGCTTACAAATTGTTGGCGCAAGTAACAAAGGCAAAGACACGTTTGGCCTTGGCGTGTCAGGATGGAGTTTCTATTTCCCGGAATCGCTAAGAACAACGTGATTGAATTTAGAATTGGTTGATAACTGTGACAACTTCCTGTACCCAGTGTTATTGAAAACCATTAGAGTGGCAATTGAATATTAGAAATTTGGTAGAAGTTTCTGTTTTAGGAAAGTTAGTTATCAGATTAGTTAACTAGTTAATAGAACTTATAAATTTTATTTGTAGAGTGAAAGATGACTGTCAATCTTAAGAGTAAAAAGAAAAACGAAGACTTCTTAAACTAATGACGTTTTTAGACCCCGTACTAAAAAAAAAGTACAGGGGTCTATTGGGATTGTTTTACCGAATATGTGCGTAACAGGCAGAAGGAGGCTTGGCAGACCCTATAAAATATATATATTCTTGATCAGCATCAATAGCCGAGACGACATGACAATGTCCGTCTGTCCATCTGTCTGTTTGTCAGTCTGTCTGTATGAACACCTAGATCTCAGAGACAATAAGTGTTGGAGACACCTCTATAGAGTTCCTCTGTTCTGCAAGCAGATCAAGTTTATTTCAAAATTCGGCCACGCCCGCTATATCGCACACAAATTGAAAAAAAACAAATGTTATATTCAAATTGTAAGAGCAATATAAACCTAGTGACACCAAATTTGGTATGTAGATTCCTCTATATTGCAGTCAGATTAAGTTTGATATTTTTTTAATCGGACCACTATATCATATAGCGAGTTTTATTAAGAAAATCTTTTGTGTTTTATGATATATCGAAACCAAACTTAAAGAATATACATGAAACTTGGTTTATATATCCTGACCAAAGTTGGTTCAAATCGGACCACTATATCATATTGCTCTCATAGAACCGATCGGTCGAAAATCAAGTCTTTTTTTCCATTATTAGTAGTACGGGGACTTCGACAGTCGAGTATGCTCGACTGTAGCACCGGCCGACTAATTTAATTTAATCTTATTAACATATTTTTAAATTGTAGGATTATTTCATAATTTGGTCAAAAAATCTAACTATGAAAATAGAAGCTTAAAACTTAGCATTAACGTTAATTAGACTAAAGTGAACATTAAGATTTTTTTGGTTTTAGTTGGATCTTATCTTCTCCTCCTCCCTCTTCGACCAATCCAAAATCTAATTGTAAAGCTAAACACTTAAAAGTTTGGAAATTTGATAGTTAAACTAAAGTAGAAAAGTTAGTAGAAGTGACATCTGAGTGTGCTTTCAATGACCCACTAAACATTGCTCGCCTATAACAGTCTTTTATGCAATTTCTCATGACCATTTACCAGATCGAAATCTTTGTTTTGCCATCGACTTTCAAATGGAATCTACAGAAACTCGTGTATTCAATTTTCTAATAGCCGCCTTCTAATCAAAACTAAGGCATCGAACTTCATTACGGTTCTCTAGGCGTAAAACCAATTAAGCCAGGAATTGGGAGGAGACAAAAACAGAAAATAAAAGAAGCAAAGACAAAACTCTAACAAATAAGGAAGTTTCTTTGCTCGCAATCTCCTTGCGGTAGCCAAAAGGAAGAAAAAAAATAATTCGAAAAAACTAAATAAAATCAAATAAAATTTACCGCCAATGCCATCGAGTCTGATGGTATGGATGGATATCGTCTCCAACTTTAGAAGCGCCAAAACGTTAAATACAATTCATGGCGCTCACGAGCGGAATTTAAATTATGCCCAATTAGAGTTAGGTGCAAGCTGAGTCGCAATCTGAAGACTGGAGTCTGCCAATTCCTGTGGGGCATGCAACACAGTTGCAGTTGTTGTGCTGGACAAGGCGGTGGGCGTGTCATCTATGGGGCACGTTCGTGTGTTAAAGCGCCAAATTGATTTCGATCACCCATGGGGTCTTCCAGTTGCGAGTTCTTAACTGTTTGTTTCTATCATTATGTGTGTATATAAATTTGTTGCATGCGGACAGTTGCAACTGCCAGTTGTTGCCTCACAATTTGAACGTTGTTAGATGGATAGCTTGTTGACAGACTTTGCGTTTTTGTAGCGCCACTGATTGTCTCTCGCCTTGGGAACTGGTCTTGTTATGTAAATTGCTTCAAGTTTTTTGTGGGTGAAACTAGTAGACTAACTACCAAGTGCTAACAAGGTTGCATTTTTCTAGTGTTTTACCCTTTTTTATTGCTTTTATTTTTACCCGGAAATATTTTATGTAATTGCCCAAGGAGTTTGAAAGATTAATGATGTACTTCTATTTTTGGTCACCGAGTAAGCGGTAAAGAAATTCTCTGAGGTTCATTTGTGATCTCTTTATTACTAAAAGCAAAAAAATTAACACTATTGAATTTTTGCAAATGTCTTACCTTTTGTAGAAATAGCTTATAGATATTTCAGTTTTGAGTCTTGAGCGCATATATTTCTGTCGTGTTCCAATTTCAGTGAGGAAGTATAAGACGATATACCAGTTTGATTAAGATAGCTACAGAAACAACAACAATTTTCACACTAATCTCGTTATAGTCTTTCCATTGCAGCTATACAATATCTAAACCACATTTGGTTAGGATGTATAAGACCAACCAAGAAGTATAACTGTTGAGATATCTAAAAAAAAAAAAATTTTTGGGGGAAAAAAGGAAGGTTGAGGGGGAAGGGGTGGGAGTGAAAAAAAAAAAAAAAGTGGGGGTGGTGTTGGGGGTTTTTTTTTTTTTTTTTTTTATTTTTTTTAAAATTTTTTTATTTTGGGGGAGGGGGTTAAAAAAAAATTTTTTTTGTTTTTTGTTTATTATATTTTGGGGGGGGAGGTATTTTTTTTTGTGTGTGGTTGGTGTTGGGTGGGGGGGGTGGCGTTTTTAATAACTTTTAATTTTAATGTAATGCAATAACATTTAAGTTAACTTAACAGAAATAATTCAATCGATAATTTCTCTCTGGACGTTAAGCTTTAAATTAGAAATTAAATTTAATTTGGCGGCAACAATACCATTCAGCAAAATACAGCCTTGAATCACAGCTGAAATTTAATTATTTTTTTTATGTTCTGTAAATAGTATTTAGTAAATACGTGATAAACACATTTTTCATTCTCCAGTATAAGCCAATACACTTGTGACCGAGCAACATGACTATGCATACTTAATAGTTCAGATCATTCCTAGATTTCTGACTCCTTCACGCATCTCTTTATGCGTAGCCGCAACCTGCCCCAAAATTTACTGAAATGACAAAATTATGCATTTAGAATTTATAATTAAGTGTTGTCCAGGCAGAGTAAAAAGGTATGGAGCCGATCACAATCACGACCACCCTGTGGGAATAAAATGTGTTCACTAATTTTTAACTCGAACAAGAAAACTGAAAGGCCCTGTTGATGGTCTTTCAAAAGAGGTTCAGACAAGTTTATGACCTTTTAAGTGTGATGCACCGCATTTTAATTTTGACACTGGAAGATTTTGTAACGCCTTTGTCTGGATCTCTTTTTATAGCCACCAGCTGTGCAGCGGGCGACGCTTTGAATGCTCTACTAATTTGAGCGTCTTGCTATAAATTAATATGATTACGCCCCAAAGCGTTTAAAATGTTGTAAAATTAAGTTATACTTGTGGGTAAGCCGAGTTCTAGATACACGTAAATAAAAGGGCATTAGCTGCATTTCTGGTTCAACTTAAGTCGGCAGACAGATTGTAAGCATGCTACAACCAGAAGTTATTTGCCTTTACTTTTTATAAAATGAATTAGACATCACACATCTGTTACATAAAACCTTAATTAAACTAAACTTGAAGCTTGAGCTGTATGTTTTACTCAAAGACTGTATTGAGATGATAAGCTAAGGCAAATACATGGAGGCTCCGCCCTGTGCTCGTTTCTCTCGCGCTGTGGGTGCAATATGATATAGCAGACTAATTTGAACCAAATTAGATGCTTATACAATTTCAAATTATATTCCCCTTAATTACTAGAAATATTGTTTTGCCAATCAGTGTAATCAATGTTCTAAGCTTGAAGGAGAAATTAAAGAAAAGTCCCGTCGAAGAGTTGTTATCCTTCTTATCTGACAGTCTATCTATAGCTATCTATAAACCGAAGAACATGTCGTCACCCTGACGCATGTGCACGTGTATATATATACTGCCATTCGTTACACATTTTATGACAAAATTATAATGCCCTCTATTAGGCAATAATAGTGATGTAGATACTATTTTCATTCAAGACTTATATCGAAATAAAAAAAAATCCATTAAAAGTATCGAGTTATCGGAAAATAGTAGATCGAGTTGCAAATATCGAGCTCTGTCAACATTTTTTATTTATTTTGCAAACGCAATTGTAATTAAATCGTCGTGTTTAATCCTGATTTTGTCGTTATTGTAGATCATTTATTACGGTCACGTTATTAACCAATAACTGAAATTAGCACACCTTGAAGACAACTTTTAATTTGTCTACATCACACCGGGGTATTATTTGATCTGGAAACTTAAACTTCAGGGAAATGCTAAGGCACGCCTAAAGCGGTGCAACGTTGCGTGACAAGGCGGCACTCAGAGGCAGTCTCAAAATCTGGTGAAGAATGGAAGCAGGGATGTGGGGAAGGGTGAAATAAATAAGCTTAGTAGGTCATCCGCAGACCGAACAAGAGACTTAAAATCGGTGGGGGAGGAAGTGGCGCAATTGGTCGGACGTTTGCAATCAATGCGAAGCGCGTAAAAGACATAACATATTTATATTGAAATACATGGTACATTTTACTTTTAAAGAGGCCGCCGTCGTGGCATGTCGCGCATGAGCAATTACCATGTTCCCCTCCAGTGTCACTTTTTCCTGAAATGATTAAGCGTATTGTTTAAGTCGCCGCGCTGATCATTATTATGAACATTATGAAATATGCAAAAAAGACGGGGAATGAGGAGAGAGATATTCAATAATTTATGAATCGAGCACAGGACAGCCGATTGCAGTAGGTGGAGTCGTTTTCCAGCTCATCCCTGCCAGCTATTAATATCCAGACTCTGTTTACATGTGAAGTCCACAGCCTGCGGCCAACTATTTTAAATATTTTGATTAGCCATCGCAAGCGCAGACGCCACTTGAGGGCGCTCCATTGAGGTTCCCTGGGTCTGGACTCCCGCACTATTTTCAGGCTCTACTCTTTGTCGGCTGTCCTCTCTTTTCTCTCTCTATCCCTCTTGGTCTCTCTTCTCTGTGTGCTACCGAAGGCCCATTAATTTAACCTTCATTTAGGTCCTGTACCTTGGTTATGCATGCACTTTGAGAAAAACAATATTTAAGAAACTTTAAAGTAAATTTAATTCAAATGTAATTTCAGTGAAAATGAAATTTACAATTTTATTAAAATGCATTTTTAAGAATGGTAATCTGTGGATTAGGAGTTCTTTAAATAAGGTTCTACACTTTACTTTGTGTTGTTTTGGTTCATTATTTTTGCGTTGCAAACCAGTGGAATCTTTCAAAGTGCTTTCGCTTAATTTAAATTGCGTCAAACATTTTCTTTAAGTGTACTTTATTAGGCGGACTTTGCCTTTGGCATTGCTCGTAGGTTGCGTGTCTGGCTTTGTTTGTGGCCTGGCTTATCGCATTCCAGGCATAAAATGTTCAATTTAATTAATGTTAGACAAATCACTTAACAAGGCAAAATTCTTTGCAAGCTAAGCATGCCGTCTATAGATGTCAAAAGAAACGAAATCTGGTAATTTGATTTCAGAGTTATTACCTATACAATGAACTAAGTGGGCCACAATTAAGGAGTAGCTCACTTGCAACATATTGTACAGTGGGCCCGAAACAAGTGAAAGTTTTTGTGTTCTTTTTTGTCTCATTTTACACCTGAGGACGATTTACAATTGTCTTGATGGACAGACAATAATCGAAACCAGAAATGTAAATTGAGCAACGAAAATCGCTTAATTTCGGTCTTGAGTTCGGTAACTGGACAACATTGGACAGTGAGACATTTAAGGGCAAAGCATTACAGTTAAGCAGAAGAAAGCTAAAAGAGAGTAGACGGTAGATAGTAAAGAGACCAAAGCTGAGAGACTCTTTTCTTGGCACAGCTGATTGCGAGTGATGGATGTGGTTTTCTGTCTGGCATTATCATTATCGATCTTGTTCATGATCATGATGATCTTTTGTATGTAATCTTCAGAAATGGGCAACAACTGATGAGATTTTGATGCCATTTTTGGACGTCCCTTTTCGATCGTCGACCGATCTGTGGTCTGTGCTCAGTGCACGACTAATGAACACCTTAAATGGTGATTTCCAGAGTTTTGCCATTGGTTGGTATGTGGCTTTATCCGCACTCCCCTTTTATACCTTTCTCCCATATAAGCCAGCCAGCAAGCCACGAGTATACACGCATTTTGTCACATTTTGACATATTTTTGCTGCATAACACAGTAGCCTTGGCCATGGTAGAAACCAATCGCCATATTTGGGGCCAATTAGAGGATGCATCACTGCAATCTCAACCCTTTTACTTTCCACTGCTGGCTCGTTACCAGGCCGTAGTACCCATTGTCCACCTCGACTAGCCAGTTATCCAGTTATGGAGGCGCAAATGAAAAGTCGCCAGGTCTTTCTGGGAAGTCACGTTGTCGACATCTTCGACGCTTCAAGATAAATTACTGACAGTTTCGTTTAATTGCGAACCATGTGGATGCTGTTAATTACCACAAAAGTGTCCACTGCTATAAAAGGCTTCACATTTTATTGGTAAATCTCTTGAAAAGCTGCTAGTTTTATGACTCTATTAGATAAGAGACCAAGCTGATTCATGTTCAACAACGAATATTATTATAATATTGAACATGCTCACATTATGTAATTGATATTGACATCGAGCTGAGTAAGTTTCTCAAAGAACCAGATGAATTTGAACGGGTTCGCACTAGATGTTTGCGATCACTCTCTCAATAGTTAAATTTTTCTAGTAGAAATTGTCTAATTGCCATAAATTTTTATGCACAAATATTCAGATTGCTTTCAGAAATTTTTCCCATTGTTTTGACCCTCTGCTCACCTTTTGCGTCTTGTAATTGGCGAAATGTTTCAATCTGGGAGTCATGGTAATAAAAGAGCTCAACTCAGCTCAACTCTCGACAAATCAAACATAATCATCAACAACGTCATTGACGACTTCATTGTGGGGCAACTGAATAACTATTCAGGTCAATAGTTCACCGACGAGCCAAAAGTCGTGAAACTTCAATTTCTTATTACCCTATGGATATGGATTTGTATTAGTTTACTCACAATTATCTTACATCACTAAAAAGTTAATAGTGAAAGCCTTACTATTTATTACTATACAAGTTACTTAAAAAATAATATTTTATATTTTCTTCTATTTAATAACTATTTAAGGGTAACGGGAATGGAAATTATGTGGATTTAATAGTATCTATTATAAAGTTTTTATCGATAACAATAAAAATAACTTTGTAGTGGAAAGAGTATATAAATATATTGTATTAAGATTACAATTACATATTTCTGTATAATAGTCAAAAAGTCAAAAATGCATTCCATTTTGGATGTACATTTTTCAGAAAACAGGCAAAATTATAGAAAAACTCAATGAATTTAAATTTTCAGTATGTATGTACGGTATAGTGGGTTAATTTATATGTAAATTGTTTGAGCAAGTAACTTTATTTCGTTTCCGGAAGAAAATTTGACAAGATGTGAGTTTTATGATAAATTTTTGGTCGTGGTTGACCTTTTTCTGAAAATTCACATATGCAACGTCAAATAAAATTAATCTACTAAATTTAAAAATTTAAATATATTTTGGAATTGAGTCTTAAAATTAATAATTAACATGAATTATGACAATATTAAATGTTTATAACTGAAAGGATAAAGATAGTTAAAAAATTTGTGTATAATCAACAAATTTTTTAATTATTTTACATTTGTTGCAAAAATTAATCAATCTGAAATGCTAAAAATAATATTCTTAATCACTTACAAAATAACAGTATTACCATTTAACATTGACTATTTAATGCCATACTCTAGACAATTTTATTGAGTAAAATGAAGAGGTCGCTTAGACCCTAAAATCTTTCAACACGTTTTCTACATTTTACAACTTAATTTTTTATTATATGCCTGGAATTATAGGCCAAAGAAACTCTGTCAGAAAATAGAGAGACAAACAATCAAACGTTTCTGTGGTTTCAATTGGATTTGAGCTGTGGCATAGCCACAAAACCACTTTTTCCCTCTCTCTGTTCGCCGGAGGGGAAAATGATAGAAATGTTGAATTTGCATTTGGACAAAGCTGAGGGAAAAAATTAACTGCAATCAAGTAAAACGTCATTCAACTGGCACTTGGGCACGGAATGAGAGACAGCAATGGTGCTAGACTGGAGCTGGACTGGTCTTCAGTGCGAATCGGAATGGGGATTAGGTTTCCTTTATTGAGTTTGAGAGAGAACTGTAAGCTTGCTAAATTGCCAACATTCAACACATTTTTCATTTAAGAATTTCTTGTGTTGCCTCTAGGCGAAAAGAAGCGCATCCAATCGACTCTTTCCGTTGTTTTGATGAACCTTTTCAAGAGTTTTAATTGAGCTAATAAAATGGTCTCTCTCTCTACATTGTCTGTGGGTGTTTTTACTCTCAGCATATGTAAGTTACATGCAAAAATGTTGCATCGCCATTAATTGCTTTATTGGAGACATTAATAAAAACACGGGATCATGAATGGGCTTATTTTATGCGACTATAGTGCATAACATATCTGGGTGTATACATTGCAACAAAATATACTCAAATATTTAGTTGAAGGAAAAAAGTGTATTTTTAGTTATTGTACTGATAAGTTCATAATATATCTCAATATATTAACATAACCCTTATTTTTTCGAATAATAAGGAACTTTATACAGATAAGATACTTTAGGGCATCTGATCTTGACAATTTTGTCATAAAATTTTTACGCATATCAAGTTTGCTTTGGTATTTTGTCACTCTACCACCGGTCCTTAAATCCTTTTGTGTTTAATTGAACCCAGGAACAATTAAGTTATATATTGGACGTGAATTTACTGTACCTGTTTATCCCTAAGCTACTTTTTATTCTCGTTATAAAACACAATTTTCTATTCAATTTATTTTAGTACTTAATGCTTAAACATTGATCTTAATTATCAATTGATTACTTTTCTCTTTTATTTTCTGTCCAATTAAAATTAAAATTTAATTTAAAATTTTCAAATTTTGGTCAACTCAATAAGATAAGTTGAACTAGAAGATACTATTTTGGGATGCAGAATAAAAAAAGATAGTAAATATAAAACCCTAAGTTAAATTTAAGTTTTTAAAATCAACTGCAGCTATAATACAAATTTTCACTTTAAAAAAAGGTTGGTATTTTAATTTACATGACATAATTTGTGAGATGGCTATATTAATGCTGACGGTGCAAAATACATTTTCAAGTTTATTATTCAAATTTTTGTTTTTGTATGAAGACTCACGTTTTTCACAAAGCATTACACTCTAGAGCGTGGCGCCGTTTGGTGTAAAAGAACACAATTACAAAATCGTAAACAACGTTGCCTCTGAGCATTATATTTACGAGTCGGTCGCGTGGGTTGAAACTGGCAACTGGCAACTGCGAAAAAAGCAAACTGTAAATTAACACGGTAGCTGGTAAAAACATATTAGCGCCTATTAAACGGTCAATTTGCATGAGGTATGAGTAGGGAGACGAAATGCAAAAACAAAATAGAGTTCAAGGTAAACTTAGCCTGCTGGGGATCTGATGTTACCATTGCATAAAATGAGAGAGTCAATACGTAAGTATAGTGTACATAATAATAAAATACTTACAGCTGGATACAGCGTATGTAGCGTGTAATTGCATTTCCAGTGGTTCAGTGGATAGCTGTATCGCGCATGCGCCGATTGCTTGCCACTGATAAAATTCCAGTCTTCAGTTCGTTCAGCTACTGCTCTCCTCGTTGTTTTCTTTACATTTCTGATTAAGCGAACAGATTGTATCTGGTATCAGCCTGTCTACCGTAATATTTGGGGCGTAATTAAAGGTTTTAAGTACGGCCAGGCTGCAAGTGTATTTTGCAGTGTGCGAAGTGAAAATATGGGAGGTGTGTGATCTCGTTCATGGTGTGAAGGCATCGTCTTAGTGCTCGAGTAGCTGTAGAAATTCAAAAGCAGTTAAGGAAAGCTTTAAGTATGTCACGATTTCAAGGTACAAGTAATTGGAAATAGGTATTTTTAAAAATATTATTTTCATTTTATCTTTTTCATTATTTTTATGGTTTATTAGGGATTTTGAAAACTATTTAAGAGATATTTAAAAATAAGTGCATAGAGTTTTATGTCAAATTTTAGAATATCTCTTTGAAAAACTTTAAATGGTCATTGAAATCCTTACTTTTTAGATATCTTTCGAGAAATTCCTGACCTTACTTATTCAATTACCTTCTACAATCTTATACTACTACTTATACTTAGTATAATATTAATACTATTACTAATACCAATACCAACACTTATAGATTTGATTTGGTTTTTCTGTAAAAAAAATGTATTTCAACATTTTTGTGGTGCACCCTATGTGTCAGTCTGAGGACTTTTTTAACGATATAATACTTTGAAGATGAAATATATCACAATCATCATTGCCGTTAGATAATCATCCTATCTTAAAAACACAGAGCGTGAGAAGAGTTTACGTATGATCGCTTTTCTGGAAGATATACGACACTTAAAAACTTCAAATGCAATTATCTTGAAGTACCATTTTTTGAGATATGTAATTTTTTTATCTAATGAGCGATATGTAAATTGAAATTAGTAACTAGTATTTTATGGACGAGATCTCGACTATAGCCTATAGTCGTTATTAACATTTCAGTTAACTATCCAAAAATGTTAGCCAAATATCAGTCTTTTTAGGCACGCAATTTTTTTAATAGTATTCTCTTTAAATTTTCTTTTACAACTCTCTTGATTCTCTTCTTCTTAGTCTCTGTCCTTTTTTTCAACGCACCCTATCAATCATGAGTATAAGTTGACACCTTCACAAGCGAACAGAACAGAAGAGTACATAACAACTCGAGGAATAACTTCCGCATTATTGGAAACCAGCTGAAAGAATGACTGCTTAACTGGACTGGGTTAATCCCTTTGATTTTGCCCAAAAGAGTGGTAAACATGTCAAACGGTTTCCAACTGGGCCAATGAGCTTGAAGTTGCTTTTGTTGTTGTTTACCCAAAAGAAGACATGATCAGCAGACCAAGTAGCAACAGCATCGGCAAACAGCAACAATGGTGGTCAGGTTAACCGCGTGCACAGCATGAACTTGTTATTATGCTAAAAAATCAGCTCAATATGCAAAGTGACAAAAGTCGAGTTTACTTTTGGATTTGTTGTAGCCAATTTGGTGCAGTTGTTGTTGCCACTTCGATAAGCATCTCTGCAACCAGCAAATGCAAAATATTGAGAGTGCTTCTCTTTTGGGATTTTCAATTTTTTTTTTTTTTAGCTTTTTGTGGTGCCGACACAACAAATTACATGCAAATTAGATAAGCTGATGTGAGTGAGAAAAGAATAGTATAAGAACATTGTAAAAGGTATACAGAACAGTGTGGGAAAGAGAAAGCGTCAACAGGAAAGATAGGAAGAACCCTGAATAGTCGTGTCTAAAGGCAAACCTGATGAGTTTCATAACTGCATATGACAAGTAACAAACAAATCATATTTGGGGCTGTTTCAGAAATACAAACCAACCAAAAAGCAACTAAAAGCCCATAAACTTTTTTGTTGCTTTTCGGTTAGTTTAGATCAGATACATTTTATTTCAGAGTATACTAGAGTGCATCGATTTAAAAAAAAAATGGTAAGCCAAATTCGTAATCTAAGGACAATTCTAGGATGTTATCACTAAAAAAATGTAGTTTTAAAATCAATACCTAATGCCCTCTTTTTGATCGATGCACTCTAGTGATTATGGCCCAATAGTGTTGAAGCAAATGGTGTTTTCCCGGCACATGCTGTGTTGTCAGAGCATCACACCATTTTCAGATTAAACGACTTCTAAGATTTTCAAAATATAAAAATTGAATCCACTTATTACATAGTTTATCATGATTACACACAGTTTGACATTCACTGTAGCTGGTCGAATTTTAGGTCTGCCCAAAAGTATGCAATTATTTTCGGCTTTTCAGTCGCGTTCGAGCTGATGAATTTTATTGTATTTCAGCTTTACGTTGCTTTTCGTAGCTTTACATTATTTAACTTCCGAAAACCGCACACAATTTTATAAAAAACTATTTAAAAGAGCAAAGGCAAGTTTCAAACTTTTGACTTAAAATGAACTAAATGCAATTTTGTACTTGACTCAAGAATTTACGGAGTAGGCGCAATTCTGTCTTCGATCGTACTTTATTTGAGTAAGGAATACTTGATCTTTTTCAGAGTTTACGTTCTATACATCTATTATTTAATTAGAGGAAATATGATTGGGCATTTATATTTTTAACTTACAGTTTTATTTTAATGCTAAAATATTTTTTTATTTTTTAAATTAATTAAATTTTTGTATACTAAAAATGAACATTTTGTTAATAACAACTTATCCGGAATCGTCCTGACCAGCTTTTTTTCAAATTTCCTTTGAGGTCGCTGAATCGGAAGAAAACATTCTTTTTGTTCGTCCTTGTCAGCATAATCGACAACATGATACCATTTTATACAAGTCAGACTGCTACGTTTTTTACCGTTCGTACGATGCAATTAATATCAGTTATTAGAGAAAAAATTTGAAATGTCTTGCGGTTGGAAATTTCATGCTGAATGCAATAAGTAGAAGAAAACTTCGATGTTTGGAGTGTAAAAGCGAATCTGTAAATTTTGTTAAGAAATTGTAAAAATTAAAAAAGTTTTTCATATTAAAGGTTAATTTGAAACCGACTTTTATATGGCAGCTATATTATATAGTCATCCGATTTAGACCAAATTTAAAAAGTGTGTAACATTTAGAAAAAATACATATTCTGTGAGTTTGGTTGAGATGGCTCAAAAAACAAAAATAATTTTCATACTAAGAGTTAATTTCCATCCAATTGTTCCAATGGCAGCTATATGATATAGTTACCCGATGTTCACCAAATTCATGGTCAGGGTATAACGGGTTGTCTCAAATACACAATCTGTGTCTGAGCAGACTTAAAAAACTTTACCACATTCAATAAAATATTGCATATTGAAGAGGGTATATTATATATAATGCATTATAATGGTGAACTCCCTTCTCATAACACATTTTAATATTTATTACCAGAAAATAAAATCTGACATGGTTTTTAATAGAAAATATTGTGTTCAGTCTTTAGTACAAATAGTTATGTTGATTCATTTGAAGAAGAGAAGAGTAAAAAAAATTTAATGTAATCTTAAGGCAGTTGACCTCGGTCTGGGTCTGGGAATGCGCCATGTAATTGACATGAGTCGCGTGCGATTCTTCTATACTATGCTGACTGCTTTCAGTAGATGTTGTCTTTATCTTTTAAAGAGCAGCTGACACTCTCAGCTTACAAATTAATAACAATTGATGCTATGCAACAACTATAAAAGTAAATTGATCAACTGACTTGACTGGTCAAAAGATGCAACCGGGTCTCAAGTGTGGGTAGTTAATGGGTACATAAGCACAGAAGTGTGACATAGGACTAAAAGCAAAAAGCAATGCAATGGACAGTTAATGTATCTTGCAGTCGCTTGATTGCACAAATAAATGAAATAAGATGAAAACTATGTAAATAAAAATTTAAAATTCTGATATTATTATTATAGTTACAATGTGCCGACAGTCCACACTATTGACAATAGAAACACGATGGGTGCAAAAGGTGTCTAGCAATCTATATAGAAAGAATGGAAAACTTTACGAATGTCCGTTTAGATCGAATAATATTCCGATCGAAACGTACAGATGCAACTAACAAAATTTTATTCTAAGGCAATTGGTTATTCAAATAATTTAATTATGCTGGTTGTTGCTTCTATTTTTAGGAACTCTGCCAATATTTGAGTAGCGTAAGATCCAATTTATAACCTTTGTGCGTATATTGTACACGAGGTTATTTTACCCTCCAAGTATTTAGATAGGTTGATCCATAGTTGTACGTTACTTGCCAATATCAGCGTAGTCAGATATCTCGCTAGTAAATGCAGCGTAGTGTTGCCATATTTTAAAATACGAAAGTAATAAAGGTATTCCTTAAAACTAGACCCCACAGTATCACAAGTATAAAATGTTTGTGTTACTTGTTCAGGAAGCATGTTTTGTGGTGAGTGAATCCAATATCTGTATACATTATTATGTTTAAATGTCATAATTTTATTAATCATCTAAAAACTTTTCAAATAAGCACCCATATTAGATTTACTATTTCTGAAACAGTTTAGCAAGCACATTTCTAGTTTGACAGCCACTTCAAATGTTCATTCGTTTGCATTTGCATTTGCATCGGTATCTGCCACCTTTGACCTCTCAACTATTTTGTTGCTGTTTCTATTTCTTCGAAGTTTGCCGTTGCTTGCATTTGTTATTGCTTAACTTGAATACATATATATTTTTAAGAAATTCATCTCAGCTTTGTGTCGTCAATATGCTTCATTGAATTGTTGTTTTCTGCTGCTGTGTCAGTTGCAACTTTTGACGTTTGGCGCGTGATTTAAAACGTCAACCTGTCAGCTTTGGCAATTGTCATAGTGTTATTTGCTGTCGGTGTTGTTGTTATCTTAGTTGTTGTCTCAACTGGTTTGTTGTTTCCACTTGTCTCTCGGGCGTGCCTCATTGCTTAGCTGCATTTTAACGCTACACATTTCCTGATTTTCGTTTTAAGTAGTTTAGCGCATTTTAAACACTTTTGCTTTTATACTCTAATAATGGTTATTATGATTTTTAATGGTTGAGATGTAACATACTGATGTTGTCGTTTTTTATTATTATTAATATATGGCTCAAAAACCATATCGTGGCATGGTATGGCTATTAGGACTGTATTGGAAATGACGTTTATAACTACTCAAATATCATGTCAATACATGCGATTTTTTTTACTTTGGTGGGTTAAGTATCATTAATATTTTTTTCTTCTATAAATGTTATATAATTTTAAATTAATGAAAAGTGCAAGTCTGTAACTTATATGCTTGCCATAAAATTTATTTATCTGCTTTTTAACTCATTTAATATTATCCATACATACTATATTTACAAATATCCTCTGTCTTGCACAATAATGCCCAAAAGTTGTTTAAATTCTCTGAAAGTTTCAAAATTTCGTGATGTGAAAATTTTTGTAATTGTGTGTAATATTATTAACCATGATTATATGTGTTCTCTAGAAATTATGCAGATAATTGCTCAATTTAAATTTCCTGCTAAAATTGACTGCCGCACATTGAATTCCAATTCCCTCATTGCATATGTATCTTTCATATAAAAATGTAACTAATCGCTAACCGAAAATTGTTAAATATTTTTAGTGCATACTATATGTACATTAATTGGTAGGGTATAAGATCTTCGTTGAATCAATCCAATGTTATTGTATTTTATTGTTTGTTATTATTTTGACTTTTGTGTTGGCTTCTCTGTTGCCTTTCCGCAGTGACGCATCTGACGTCGCGTCGGTTTGGAACCAACTTAAGTGACGTTTTGCACGTTTCACATTTTGTTTTCTTTGGTCGATTTCCCGTCGCTTCACACGTTTCCACGTCGAATGTCACGAGCGTGCATCTTCAAGTGGGTCGCTGGCAAATGGGTGGGTCTTGGCTTTTGATTAGCCGGTAGCTAGAGCGACTTATCCACTCAGTTGACTAAGAGCAGCCCCATCACTCAGCCATCAGGTCCTCAAAATTAGCAACTGTATTGTTAAAAATAACTAACGAACCATGCTCTGTCTGGGCTTATACATTGTCACGTGTCTGATACTTGACCATGTTGACTGCTCACCTGGGACCAAGTTGAAAATCAATATACCTCTTACCTCGCCTCCCCACCTCTTTTTACATGGGGGCAGCAGCTTATTTCGCCTCAATTGCGACATTGCAATGTTGTCACTGTCTAGTCGGAAAATCGAGGCTTTTAAGCGGATTAGTTTGATTTTTAAAATGAGAACCCCCAGTTTCAATGTCTCCCTCTTTTATCTTCTTTTTTCTTTTCTTCTCTATGTATTTGTATCCATACTTTTGTTTCTCGAAGGGTCTCCTATTCGAAAATCAATATTTATTCCGATATTTTACTAACAATTTGCTCGAAAGGTAATCTTTTACTCCCATTTGGTCGACAGTTCTATTGTAACTGATGTAATGAAGCCAATAAAGAACAATGAATCGCTTTAAGGCTCGAACTTATATGAACTCTCAGAACTCATTGTAAAGTCAGATAATTTTCTATACTCTTTCTTAAAAGGTGTTTTTAAATAATATATACTTGAAAAATGTTTTTTTTCATTAAATTTTGAGAATGATTAGATATATAAATAAAAAACAAGGGGCTCCGCACCCTAGTGCTATGCTCGCGGTGCTGTTTGAAAGGACTACAGTCGAGCCCACTTGAAAGTTAATGACCATAAATTAAATAAAAAAAATTTCAATTCGTACAGAGGACTTAGCTTTAATTCACACTTTACACTTTAAAAATTTCGAAATAAAAGAAAATTTAACATACTAACCATACATACATAAATAAATGCAAATTTAACATTTATAGATTATCATAATTTATAGAACAATTGAATTATCAGAAGAAATTTATATTAACATAAAATTAAATAACATAACATTCATATTACATGTCTAACAAAAATATACTATGTTAATATAACATTTATATAATATGTATAAGTAAAATTATATTATGTTATTAAATAACATTAACATAACATGTGTACCTGCTGTTACCCCCACCCCTCCACACTGTGCGTACGATACGTGCAAAACGAAACTTATTTACTTAAAATATTCGTTGTTTATTATCCGATCGCAAAAAAATTTTCAGCATACACTCATGAAGTTTCTGAAATCCAGGTTAATTATATGTCCTCCATATATCATATTTCTTCAAATATCTTCTCTGTTTATTTACCAATCTATAACAAAATTGGATATCAGAAATTTTGGGGCATGGAAAAACTTTCGTCACTAGACTTTTACCTTGTAAAGAGGTTTTTTTTAAATATTTTTATAACTTGAGTATGTTAAGGTGAATTGCATTGAGAAAGATTTACACTATTCATTATTTATATTACGAGTAGGGTTAAGGTTAATAGTACTAGGTATAAACTTGCAATTTTGAATAATTAACTTTGTACTTTAAAAAGCACAATCACTAGTTTTAGTATTTACAGTTGACTATGGAATTTATCGGCATGAAGATATTGTTGCTGGGTGCGTTTCAAATGAGTGGTATAATACAGTATAAAACACTTGTAATCTACCTATAGCTATATTTTTCAGCTCCTTTGTACAGTCATTGTGGGGATGCTATGTGGCTCAAGGAGATTGTCCAAATAAGAACGTAACCTTTTGGCTTTATTCCTCGTAAGTTAAGCTTAAATAGAACTTAACAAATTTTAACACAAACCTGTCCTCTTTGGAATCATCTATGACACACAGAAAGCAACGGAATAATCCAAAAATGCTTGATCCCCTCAATCTCAACCCCAAGGACTTTTTGCCAAAGTATCCAGTGATAATACTTATACACGGTTATACAGGACACCGTGACTATGCGCCTAATTCTAATATACGACCTGCTTTGCTCGATAACGGGAACGTCTACGTAATATCCATTGACTACGGTGCACTGGTTCCGGAACCTTGCTTTCCTCAATCCATACTGAATGCGCAGTTTGTAAGCAAATGCTTGGCCCAGCTGATAAACAATTTGGTTGGATCTCGAATAGTGGAGAACGATCTCCTGCACATTATTGGCTTTAGTCTAGGAAGCCAGGTGGCTGGCCAAACGGCCAATTATGTTAAGCAAAAACTGCACCATATAACAGGCTTGGATCCAGCAAAGCCCCTCTTCGTTGTGGTTGATAACTCGGAGCGATTAGACGCCGGGGATGCTGATTTTGTGGATGTTATACATACGGATCCCCCGGAACGTGGCGTTTTGAAACCCATAGGCCATGTGGACTTCTATCCCAATTTTCGAGTAGCAGAACAGCCAGGCTGTGAGAAAGAAAAGGACCCCGGCAGCTGTAGTCACAATCGTGCACCCGAGTTCTATGCCGAGTCCATAAATTCAAAATTAGGTTTCTGGGGAATACGATGCGATAATTGGGTGCCCCATGTCTTCGGTCGGTGTACAGCTAGGCAATCTCATGCCCTCATGGGCTATCGTGTTTCACCTCTTATGAGTGGTACCTACTTTCTCGAAACGTCCTCCAAGTCCCCATACGCCTTGGGCCATAACGGTGCAGTTATCACTGAAAGTACCACCCACCTTTTCTACAGGACGTCGGCCGAGCACATTGATCTACTAGAAGCAAAACTGGAAAGGCAATTTTTGACGAAACAATTTAAAAATATGCATAATAGCAAAAGCTAAAAAAAATAATAGAATTTACCTCATTAATTCCTTACATTCTTTTGCTTAGCAAAACTGGAAAGGAAATTTTTCACGAAACAGTTCAAAAACATGCATGAAAAGTTAAAGAAGCTAAAAAAAATAAAAGATTTTACTTCATTCCTTACATTCTCATGCTTATTGTCGATGCTTGAAGAGCCACAACCACTAATATCCTTGATTTACTTCTACTGCGATTAAAGGTTTCAAGAAAAAGGTGCAAACTGCAGCTAATTTGCAAAATTTGCTAAAACTGTCCGACCAGATCGAGTTATATACCGATCGAAAGGTTTAGTCCTAACTTACAAAATGGCATACACAAAACTTGTTCTAACTTACATTGGTGATGGGATACGGGGGTGTAAGTAGAAGGTAAAAAATTTCAATGATTGCAGCTTATGGGGCTGATGGGGATCTATTCCATTTGTTTTTCTACGACTTTTTGAATTAACCGCTAGTTTAGCGGGAAAACGCTAAATCCCGCTTATAATTTAAATCTCAACAGTTTCCAAACCATAAAAGCTACAGATATGTTTTATACAACATTGGAAAGGTGTGTTGGGGCTTTTAGGCGTACCTTGAAGTACTCAGGTAGCTTACATTTTGGCGAGATCTGACAAAACGGCTCTAACGCAAAACTTTACTTTTTAAAAGTCTAAGGTAGTTACATTTTTGATTTGAAAAAGACGGCTTTTTAAAATTTGTTTATGTAGAAAGAAGCTTACCCTTTTTGCGCACAGTGCACAATGCCAATTTTCGGTTTTGTTTATTAATTTAAATTTTTATTTAAAATTTTTATACTCAATTTGATTCTTCACAAAATTGGATATCAGAAATTTTGGGGCTAGAAATTGCTTTCATCACTAGACTTTTACCTCAGGTAGAGGTTTTTTTTGTGGGTACGGATTTATGTAGAGCTTTCGTAAATCACTCAATACTAATTTATAAGCTTAATTGTTTTAGATTTGCGAACAGTTTTCTTCTTTGCATTTTTAATTATTTAAATAACAAAAATCACAAAGCGTTCCTTTTAAAAATGTATATAGGATCTATTTTTAAACGATCTTTCATCAAAAACACATCAATCATCTGACACCTATCCATTAATATGGGATGTTCAAAGCTCAAATTTTGTGAAATGTCACAATTGTCTCATCCGATACTTTACCTAATATGGTACCCAAAAGGTCAGCATTTCACTTTTGCCAGACGTAAATAGGTTCAAACTATTTTCAAGACGTCAGCGTGAAATGCGCTAATTACAATCTGTAATTTGGCACGTACCAACAAAACAATTTTTTTTTATTTCCGTGAAGGGGAATTTGAATTTAAAACGGCTAATCGTATATATGGTGATACTGGAGTTTGTTCTATTCGGCGTCCACAAAATATAGAGCTTTAGCGAAAAAGAAATTTTTTAAGCCCACTGACTACCAAAGTAGATCACTTTCCTAAAAAAATTACACTAGGCAACAAAATGATTGGAGAGAAAAATGGAAGAGGGGAGAGAGGGGGAGGGAGGAGGAGGAAAAGGGGGGGGATAAAGAGGGAAAAAAGGAAATGAAGAAGAGAATAAGAAGGAAGATAGGGAGAGAGGGGAAGAAGAGGAGGGAGAGGAAGGAGGGGAGAAAGGGGGAGGAAGGAAATGTTTTGTGGTTTTGGAATTTAAAAGTGGTTTTGGTTTTGTTTTTTTTTGTTATTGGCTGAATTATTTTAGTGAGACTTGATCTTATTGTTTCTGACCGAAATAACTTGCCTTATTTGAAGGGGTCGCTTGTTGTATGTGGGCAGATCAAAATACGGTGAAAGCAGGAAATACAAGGTCTGACAAGTGGGTTTACGTCCTTGCTCCACAAAAGCGCGCGAAACGAATACGAAACAAAAGAGCTGTCAAAATTGACATGCGGAGACCCCGGTGCCGTGAATCACATTTTCATTACTCATTTCGAATGTGCAAAATCTTTTACGCAGAGATTTTGTACGTATACGTATTGTTTATTTATGAATTTAGCAATCGAGATGTCGACAAACGGAAAAAACCGGTCCTAAAAAGAAAAAGATTGACGCAAAATTACAAAACTTTGTGAAATTACAGCACAGAAGAAAGGCACACATAAAAAGAAGAAATACAGAGAGGCTATTATACATTTGTCACAAAATGCGTAACACTTTGAGGGAGACACTTCTGACCGCATTACATATTTGTGATCAGCATAAACATCAGCTGAAAGTAATTTCGTTCAGTAATGTAATAGATAAACAGGAATTAATTCGTTTCAGTTTTTATTCACTTATTATATTCTATGTCTTTTTATAAAAAACAATAATCAACTTGAAATCATTTTCAAAATTGATAGAAATTTATATAATTGTATGACAGATATAAAAGGTTAAGTCATTTTATTATATTAAATTACATCATTAGTTATGTCTTCGATAAACTCAAGAAATTCTCTGATCGAATTAACTCCAGTTGTAGAAAAAGTTGGAATAAGGAAGGTGAGACAAGAGATAATTGTAAATCAGAGCAAAATTTATTTAAATATATAGAGGGATAAAGCAAAATTCAAAAGAAAACAAATGAAAGTTTTTCGATTCTTCGCCCTCGCTGAGCTTGTTAATGCTGTAATAATAATAAAATACCTCAAACGATGGGCTGTAATTTTTACAAATTACTTTAAGCAACAGATGTCGAGTCATCACAATGACCTGGAACCAGGTTCCACCACCACTACCACAACAAGCACCACCAGCAACCATACGAGTAAGTGGGTTAATTGCGTCAACGTGTTCCACATTAAGGTGTGAATTGTAATCAATTTGAGCTTTTAATGGACAGACCAAATGTTTGCTGATCTTGAAATAATAACAATGAGCCATATGCAAAGTGTACTGTTAGAATCTTTAATTTAAAGTCCTTTCTTTTACATTGTTTTCAGTAATATTAACATGTCCGATATCATTGGTTATATTTTGTATAATATAATTACATTCTCAGTTTTTAGTGAACTTAATTTATTAAAAATATTTTAAGCAGTCAAATACATATAAGCAAGTAAAAACTTTACTGTTAATGTAGCTGTCCAGTATCCGTATCTTAGTAGCCGTTTGATTAATTTAAGGTAAATTAAAAAAAACTTAAAAATCCAAAATAAGTAAAAATCCAAATAAATGTAAGTAAAGTATTACAAAAAGAAAAACACTTTCCGGATGCAAACTTTGGTCTGGATCGCAGGCAAAGCCCCAACCGTAAAACAAAGTAACATTGACCCAGTGGCATTTAAGCAGCTTTATCTCACCTATATTTTCAGTTTATTAAATGTTAGTGATGCAATTTTTAAGTGTGTTCAAATATCTGAAAACTTTGCTTCAAAATTGACCTTATAATTAAATTAAAAATTTTATAAGAAATGCAAATATTATTTAAAAAAATAAAATTGACCCAGTGGCTTTTGAGCAGCTATATCTCAAATATATTTCCAGTTTATTAAATGTTTGAAAATTTTTTAATTTACAGTTTATATCTAATTGCCTACCAATTATAATTATTGCTTACTATATTATTTATATTAGTTTTTTATTAATTGGTTCAAATTAGAATTAATTCTTTGCTATTCTCATACATAGTAAAGAAATATACTCTAATTTTAACCCTAATTTATAATTTAAAGCAAATTAAAAACTGTCCCATGTATATTTACCAAATAAAGTTAAACTAATACAATTAAATAATAGTCTCAGCAGTCATGTCGACTTTTCCATTTCTACAGCATTTTTCAACTAAATTGTCAATTAAAGTTGCATCTGCCACTTTCACAAAAATCTAACAAATACAAATCCATTGAAAAAATTAACAACATTTTCTTACACATTTCACTTCTGAGTGCGCTGTTTGCAGCGCAACTTATAAATTTAGATATATTTTCTAATTTTAAATCGATGTATTCTTCAAATTATTTCGACGCTGCAATTTGTTAACAATTTTCACACACCGCCCGCTTGACAGCTGCCCCACCCTCAATGCCCCCACCGTCCTCCATTGTGTCCACATAAATCCAATGCGTAGGCCATTAGTTAGCTTTTGAAAGACACTTAAATGGGGGGCTTATACGGGGGCAATACGTTAGATAAACACAGACACATGTTACTCTCAGATACTTTAACGCACTGCACGTATCAGTAGTGATCGCAAATGCATATGCGAAAATTATCCGTAAGCTAATAAGCCCATGGGCTGGGGAAAGTCCATAAACAAACCTTTAAATAAAATAAAACTTTGTAATGCAATTCGACTTCATTGCGCTGACAGTTCAATGAGGCTGCATCTGGCGTTGGAATGGAAGTAGGTAGAGCCATGTGGTACACAGATGTCGCAAAGCATCCACATTTATCCTCCAGTTTCAGTGCGTCTCTGTTTAAATACTTCATATTACATTATCCGTTGCTAATGAAGCTGAAAACTGTCATTTCTGGGGGGTATTTATTGTTTGTTTTGACCGCAGTAAACAATAATACTACGAAACCATTATTAAACGGTAAAAGATTTACGAGATATTTATAATGTCTGATCTTGTTATTCACCCTGGGATTGACCTGCATTATTGATCAATACCGAGCAGCGATAGAGGTATTTTTCTGATTAAATAAAAATCTATTCAGAAATATTTTCAATCAAACCTTACAAAAAGTTATAAACGGATTAAAGAATCTTATACTAAGAGTGTGGTATGTAATAGAAATTTGTTGATTAAATTTTCATAATTCTCATTACGTTTTCTTAAACATTTTTAATCGACGAGTAACAGAATTACATAATTTCTAAATTGAAATGTATTAATATTATGAATTTCAGTCGATGTATTCGTGACGAGTCCACGCAGATTTTTAAAAAGTTATTTAAAGAATAAAATTGAATATATCCAAAATTGTTTTAATAAAAATTAAAGAGTTTTCGGTTTAACGAACCTTTGACAACTACACAATGATTTCAGCCAGTCGAAGCGCCTGTTGGTTCAATTTTGTATTAAAAAAAATACCTTAATTCAATCTCCATGTGTTTTGTTTTTGTTTACAAATAAGTAAACAAAACAAAAATAAAATAAGAAAAACTAGAAAAAGTAGCTGCTTTCGATGTATCGAAGCTTGAATGCTCTCTAAGAAGTTTCAATTAAGCTAGACTACGGCTAAAATGTAAACACACTATTTTTTCTAGATATGGGTCACTTATGATTTATTTTTATTATTTTTTAAATTAAATTTTGTTTCAGAATTAGCTTGCTTTTGTCAAGGCTTGTTGAGAATGACACAACTGACATTGAAGTCATTTAAGTATATTAGATTACGATTTTTTTAAATTGGATTTGAAAAAGGGGAATTTGTTTAATAGTTGTTTTGGGGGTTTTTGTGGGGGGGGTTTGTTTGGGGGGGTAGGGGGGTGGATAGGAATTTAGAAAAAGGGGGTGATAAATTTAAAAAAGGGGAGATGGTTTTTACGGAACTCTGTGTCGATTTCCGTTTGGGTCATAGAGCTAGAATGTACGACATTTTATTTTTTATATCTAGTGAAATTTTATTTTAACTAACAATTTTTTTTTTCAATTTTAATGAAATGCATTACAAAATTAGTTAATCAGTCACAACCGTGGTATGTACATTAGGAAAAATATATATACAATATAATAAATATATTGTTATAAAATTATTGTAATCATTGTAAAAGTATTATTAAATCGCTCCAATTTACCGAGGCAAACTTTTAAATGATAGAAACAAGTGTTCCAATTATCTATCCAAAACATAACGTAATATTCAAAATCCAACGAAACAAATAGACGCCAACCGAGGATGAGAGTAAAAGTACAAAAAAAAGCAAACAAACAAACTAAAAATTAAAAAAAAAATACAAAAACAAATACAATACGCACTTTAGCCGGTTCCCCCATTGGCAATCCATGAAAACGCGTTATTACCGCACTCGACAACAAGCCCCAACTTCCCAACTCCCCTGGCCATCCCTCATCTAATACCCCAATGACTGCACTTTTTTTCAAGCGTGCAAGTGAAATTTTCCATATGAAGCTGACGATGTTACACAGTGAAATTTTCGTCTCGACTCACAGCCCCAACCAAAAATGCTTTAACACCCTCTTCCACTCTCCCTTCCCGTTTTTGCTACCGTATAGACGACGCGTGCGTTTTGTTTACAGTTGCTAGTTTTGCTTTGTTATTGTTATACACTTGTTTAGAGAGAGTATGACCACTTTGCCTCTAACCTATCCTAGGATACTAAAATAGACTGTAAAATTGTTGTGGTTGTCATTCTTCTTTAATCCAATGATATGTATACACCATGTACCTATTGAATATATATAAAAAGGTATATTATAAACAAGACTTTAACCTACAACTGAACCGTACCTTATAGATCCGATTTGGTTCGAGTTAATTGAGTTAACAGAACCATAATTTAATATTATCTATCCGTCGTACTCGAAAGTAGCAGACATTTTATTTTGTTTAGTAATTATAAATTGATTTCAGCTTAATTTTAATACATTGGCAAAAAAGTAAAATCATTTTTGGATTTAGATTATTAAAAAAAATTTCTGGTCTACATCTATCGAAAATTTAAATGAAACAAAGCTTAAATTGTTTTTATAAGAGAGATACTTAGACAGTGTCCGAAATAAATTCAAGTAAAGAACCTCAAATTTGAAATTTTCGTCCAAGAGTATTTGAGTCTCGATAAAGATTGTTCCCCTATCTCAGTTGCTGTTAGTTTCTTTTGTTGTTGGTGCTGTTGCAGTCAGTCAATGACTCTATTTGTTGTTATTATAGTTAATGCTATTGTTATATGGGCAAGATGATCACAAAAATTCAATACTAAAAGTCAGTTGGGTCACTTGAAGGCTGCCTTCAACGACTTGAATCACATTTTGAAATAGCCTCGTTGCCTGAGCTGTTTTTTTTTTCAATTTCAGCTCCATATCCTCCCCGTAGCACCCAAGTATTAATTGGGCTGCCAATTGCGGAAATGATTGCATAGTATTATTTTCGTGTTTTTTCACTCTCTTCCTCTCTCTCTCTCTTTCTCTTTCACTTTCTGTCTGATTTGATGAATTACGCAGTAAAATGTAATGTTTGTTTTGATTTTGATTGAACTTGTCATTAAAGTTGTATTGAAGTCAATATGTCGTACTATAAATTAGCTCACGATTTACAATCGCATCGTTAAACAAATTAGTAATTATTAATATTTTAAACTGCTACGACTTCCCAATCTAATCAATTACGATTTATAATAAAATCTTGTTAATTATTATTTACCTAATATGGTTATTAATTGCAATAATTATTTCAAGTTTTTCCTGATAATATCCGTAATAATTTGTGGAATAGGAAATGCATTTAAGCTATGTTTCATTTTATTATCATTGATAAATTGGGATAATTGAAATCCCACCAGGGATAGCCTTCGACTCCACTTTATTTTCATATGACACCAATGCAATTGCTTTATTTATAAGCAGTTCATTTATTTATTAAGGGGACAATAACATAATTGTCTTTCAGCAAGAAATTTTTGTATTTTGCCTACGATGAGATCATTAAATTATTAATTTTACGCCCTCAATAAACCTAACGCTAACAAGTGGGCGGTTACAGTCGACCACGCTCGACTGTATGTTTCCCTAAGCCCAGGTAATCTTCAATAAAAGTTTATTTTTGACCAATTGTTCCTATGGCAGCTATATGATATGTGGAGCCGATTTGAACCAAATCTTGTCAGAATGTACAAAACCAACATTAAAGCATATTCTATCAATTTGGTTAAGATATCTCAAAAAACAAAAAACTTTTTCATACTAAAACTTCATTTTCGATGTATCGGTCCTATGGCAGCTATATGATATAGTGGCCTAATCCAAAAATGAAAATAAACTTGATCTGCGTATGGTATCCAGAATCCAACATACCAAGTTTGATATCTCTAGCTTTTATGGTTTCTGGGATCGACGCGTTCAAACAGACGAACATGGCTCAATCGACTCGGCTGTTGATCCTGATCAAGAATATATATACTTTTTGGGGTCTGCCACGCCCCCTTCTGCCTGTTACATACATATGGCCAAACACATTATACCCTTTTTTGGCCGTTTTTAATGGGCTTAGGGTATAAAAATTAGCTGTGCCAAGTTTTATCAAGGTAATTTCAAGTCTGAGGTCTAGGTTGCAAATAAACAAATATACTATACAAAAATTTTCTGTCCATCCTTTAAAGTCAGTCAATTTTATAAATCAGAAAAAAGTTTTGACTTCTATCTTGCTCTAAAACGGATTAACTTTGTGAAAACTTTTGTATGCCCGCCCGCTCAAAAGAATGAACGCCCCACATCGACGTCATGATTAACTGTAAATGTAGCAGTTGAAGAAGAAATCTTGTATAACAGACCAGACTCTCTGTTTCAGATTGTGCAGTCAGTTCAGAGTTGACTGCAAACACTTGACGTCATTGAAAAGAGCGAGCTGGAACAGTGAGATAACGAGGGGGAACATGAAAAACCCCTCAATAAATGTACCATGTTAATGTAAGCCACAAACAGACATCGCAGCATAATGTAATAGTATGTTTGTAACATTGTATAACTGTTGAGTGGACTGTAAGTGAGATGCAATTCAACGGAGAGTTGCCAGATCAAGCGCGCACTCTCACTGAGAGCGTGGGGAGAGTAAGAGCGTAAGAGCGTATGAGCACAACACTTTGGAGAGTTTGGCTGTTGAGTCCTTCGGATTGGACAACAGCTGTAGGAAGCTGCAACTGCGAAAGCAATGAGACTACATCAGTGACGTCTCCTTGAACTCAACATTTGTCGAGGCCACACTTGGTCGTGTGTGTGTGTGCGTGTGACTGTATCTATATGTATATATATATATATGTATATATATATATACATATAAGTATTACAGAATATTTAGTTGGCTCAGACAGCAGCTTGCTGTGTTATGCGAGTTCCGTTAGCCATTTCGACATGTGAGTAATGAAATTTTCTTTTATTACTACCCCTGTGTATGCTCGAAAAGTAGGCAACAGCTTCAGCACTAACTACGAACATATTCCATCTCATTTTCCTCACTTCCTCTGCATCTTTACCTGGCCTTGCTTAAAAATTTATTATACAAAAAGGTCAAGCTGACAAGCAGCTTAAAAGTGGCAATTGGTTTGCCTTATTTGCCTCTAAAAAAGGAACTATAAGATCCTGTGCAACCTTATCCCAAGTTCCGGGGCATTCATTTCATTGCCTTCGATCAACATATTGCTCACTGAACCTGTGTAAATGCCAAAAATTAATAAATATTTGAGAAAGCAAATTTTTTTTGTAAGCAAATGCTTCATCAAAATTGTAGAAAAAAGTTCGGTTCGATGGCTCGAGCAATTCGAATTTGATTTTTTTTTTACTTTCTATTTTATAAATTTATTTCTCTATATCTCTCAAAAAATTAAAAAAAAAAAACACCATAGAATATGAAATATATGGAATTTTTTTATGATTCGACAGTTTCCTTTTCCTTCCATATGTACATATTTAATATATAACTATGAAATATTTTATTAAGTTTGCACCGGGCATGTATTATATACCATATGTGTTTTAGTTTACCTATGTAGCTATATAAAAATGTATACGCACAGATATACGAATTTGACTGTCATTCATTTAATATTAGTTTTATGACTAAACGTTGTTCAAAGGATTAATGAACATTGTACACTTTCTAAAACTAAAGAGACAAAATAAAGTTAAGCATACAAGAGGAAAAAACACTAATTTTTAAATAATTTACCAGCCACAATCGCATTTATACTTTCTTTTTCTAATAAAGCACTTCATTAAATAAATATTTTTCCATGGGCTATGACCAATCTAAAAAAATAACCAAAAAAATAAGAATGTGTCATTTCTGCATTCAAGGCTGCTACATTCTCATGCCCATTACCAATAAAAAGCACATTGGATGGTCCAGCAGCAAGGACAATCCCCAGTTGGTAGTCAAAAAAATTTGGGGAGTGAAACCCCAACAGACCCAAACAGATACAAATCGATAAAATTAAAAGCATAGAAAGAAAGAGAGACAGAAGAAAAGGGACAGAGAGAAATGGACAAAGCGGCAGTGAGATTGGGGAGTCTGCATTTCTGACGGCAGCCAAAAACCAACAGATACACAACATTTCAGAAGGATGGAGGAATGGAGAGATACAAATGAAATTGTATAAATTGTCTGGGCCGGAGCTTTTAGTCGATATCCAACTCTAACAGTGTTGCTAAGCTTACGCTAAATTAGACTAAATTAGAATGGAAATGGAAAGGAGAAAATGAGTTAAGAGATGCTTTTTTCAATTTTTTTTTTGTTTTAGGTGGAAAGGGAAGAGAACTTCCGGCTGCTCAACAGGCACGACTAAGTAAAGAATGGCGGCTGTCGATGACTCATCCAGGGTCTACCATGTTTTACTTTCAATGTTGACATAGGCTGTAGTCAGACCCATCTATAGCATCTTATTGTGTCTGGCCTGTACATAGGAAGTGTGCGCAAGCGAAAGTGATACATAAACTTTTATGGGGGGCTTGGGCCGACATAATACATTATTTACTTGCTTGGTGACTTTTTTTGCTTGATAGACAAGCTGTTGATTGTGAAGAAGAATTTTGTGGCGAACGGTTGACTTTCTAGCGACATGAACTGACAAATTTTCAGGATGTATCTATGGGATTTAAAGGGAAAATTGTTTGTGAATTTTATAATGAGCTGAGAAAAGAAAACCAGTTATCTGCAATTTCTGGATTATCTGCACGAAAGTTTAAAATAAATGAGCTTAAAGAGTTTACATGTCATTTTATTTAACTAACCTAACATTTTTTTTATTATTTTATTGTATTAAAGAATTAATTCAACTAAAGTAGTGCACCCAGACCAACTGAAACCTTTAGGCTGTACTTAACTTATAAATAGTTATAGCCTTTGGAGAAAAACCTGTTTTATTATATGTTAGAAACAGAGCTAAGGAAATTCAAATACCCGACTACTTATGTATATATGGACATTTTTACAGCAACTATAGTACGTCAAAATGTGACATATAAGTTTTAAAATGTTTATCTATTTTTATATTTTGGTAGCAGTTAAGTTATATCTTCATCATTTAAAGATAAGAGAAAAAACTTAAATAAATAAAATAAAGCAAAAAAAAAAAATGTTGAAAATTGAATTTGTAGTCCGTAATATCGACTCGGTATGCTCATCACAATTCCTTAATTAAGTTACATAAATATCGATCCCTAATTGCATGAATAACGTAAATATTTTACAGGAGTTTTTTGAGCTATCGTGTGTCGTGTTTCGTATGCCGTCTGTTACTTACGTTTTAATTATATCCTAAATAATTAAACTAAAATTTAATGTGGAAAAATGACGCTTACGTTATTTATGCAAATAGGGCTTGATATGGTTTTGAAAGAAAATATAACAAGTTGTATTTATTATAGATTCATTTAAGTTTCTATTATACTTTTCTCTTACTCTCTGCAGGTAACACTATATATACACCAACTTGGTAACACTTCAGATAGTTAATTAAACATTTACCGCTACATAAATTGCCATAAAAAAAACCCAAGCTGTTTCGCAATAAAAAAAGGTGAGAAATTAATAACAGTATATCATCATGCTTATAAATAAGTATGTATGGAAACCGCATGGATAGAATTACTACCAATTTGCAAAGCTTTGGTCTTTGCCAAAAGTGAGCTCGGTCAATTTGGATTAATCCAAACACCTCGCAAATCATATCACAAATACACAACACGTCACTCATACGCCTCGTGCACCGCATGCCGCAGCCTCAACTGCCGCCTTCGATTCAAAGCAAAAGTTTATTCACATTTGCGTAGATATATAATTACATTTTGCATGCTCATATAGGAGGCCTAGCTGAAAATTAAAAAAAATTAACATAATGAAAAGAAATTTGTATATGTATCTGTAACGTGCGCTGTCCGAAGTTTATCCCATAAATACAAATCGCAGTTGGCGAGTTCGTGTGTTAATCATTGTCTGCCTGGCGCTTCGCTGGCCATTTGATTGAGTAGCCAATGTTCAGACAACTCGCCTTCTGCCCCTACCCCGTACACGCCCACTTTTTTTCGAACCGCCCACTCATGTTTGGCACACGAATTTCGAAAGCGACGGCAGCCGATGCCGCATTTCCGTCAGGCGTGACGGTCAATGATCAGTTTTAGGCGACAACAACAAAAACAACTACAGCAGATACAACATCATCATCAGCTTCATCATCTATGGGGCACAGCTGGCAGCAGTTTGTAGTGTTGTTGTTGTTGTCGCACTCTAATAACTTTTTTAAGTGATGCCTGGCAATTTTGACTATTTAATATATTTTGGCTGTTGAACAAACACAATCAAGTTTAGATTTAAGTGCTTGTTGTTAAAAAGGTACATTGACTTTCATATACATTCCATTTATTAAGGAGTATGACATATATGGTATATATGGTTAGATTAATTATATTACTCGCGTTTACTCAATGCCCAGTTAAATCGTATAGTTTTCCTGTACAAACTTTTTCGCATAAACCCAAACTGTTTTTGACTATACTATATTCTGAATGGCTTATTAATCAGAGTTACATATATTTATGTTCGTTTTTATCTTAATTAAAATAAATTCACTATTTTTATATTTTGTTATATTATATTTTATATTTTGCTAAAGACCTTAACTAAACATGTAAAAAATTGCCTTTCGTTGAAAACTTTACAATTTAGTAGTACCTAGATTTATGTATTTCAATTTAAAAAGGCTTTTCATTATCGGTTCTTTATAATCAATTAACTGGTAAACTAAAAATTTGTTTCCATGGTCACTTTATTGCTAACTTCATTGACACTCAACAGAAATACTTATTTTGAGCTTCAAGTTTCTATAGCTACTTTAGCTCTTAAATTGCTATTAACCACTTTCTTTTCATGCATTCGTTGAAGCATTCAATCTGCGCTGCATGATAAATTTTTTCTTACAATTTTTTTGCAGTCTTTACTAATTTAATTTAGAAGTAAAATTCAACACGCACGCTGCCTTCGAAGTTGTTTTAACAGTAGTTTGGCCTCAGCATGCAATCTAATTGTTAGATACTTAGATACTTTTACTGGCAATCCTTTCTCAAATGAGACTTCCGTTTGGAAATTTCCGCCTGGGCCACGTTCAATGACTTGGACTTGGACACTAGCAAGCGTGACTTGCTGTTGTTGTTGTTATTAAGAAACCTGATGTGCAATATATATTACTCAAACATTATTCGATTTATTAACTGTGAGTTACAAGTATTGGTTGCCGCGCCTGTCCGTGCGTCAAGTTTCACTCACTTGTTGATTAATAGACAGATATACCCCCGTTCATTCTGCCTCCATCACAAACCACCCCCATCAGGTAGCTAACCTTGACATTACATTAGCGTTTTTCCCGCTTCCTTGTGACCAAAATGAAATTGCAAACAATTAAATAGCATGATTTGTTAACGCAAAGTTCTCTTCCTCTCTCTTTCAAGCGGTCTCTCTCTCTTTCTTTCTTTTTAACTCTTTGGTCGAACAACAATTTTTATTTCCGGAAAAAAAAATTCTGAAAATTATAAACATTTAAAATTCTGCTTAATTTTGTGTTTGTCAGGTAAAAAATATATTCTTTGTGTCAACCAAAAATTACTCAACAATTTTCAAGAAACAAATTTGTAAAAATTAAAATCGTAAAAAATTTATTGCCTCTTTATGGTGATGACTCTTGTTTTAAGTGAAAAATAAAAGCTTTTAAACGATAATGTCTCGAGAAGTCAATTGAATAATTATATTAATTAAATATATACATTTTTTTTGTCATATAAATATTATTAATTTGAGTATTATAACTGCTTTATCATTCAGAGTATTTAACATTATTCACTCGTTTTCTTCAATCTTTTTCAATTCCTTAACACTTCTCAAACGCGCCCACATAATAATGCATAACACTTGCCACTGACAGAAATACAAGGCCAACAACTAAAACTTCCATTTCCTTAAGATGGCATAGCGCGAATCTGCCTTAATCTGCCTCTCCAGCTGTTGAAGTATCTTCAAAATCCGCAAGTGATTGACTGCCTGACATTTACAGAGGCAACACGACACATAATGTTGCCACTGCATCAACAGCAACAATAACATGTCATTAATTTCATATGAGACGCCCCTTAACAGCAATTTCTCTTCTCATCCCAAACCTGGAAAAGCCGACAAATGTCTGCGCATTAAAATTAATGGGCTTCATTAAGACGTATTTCCACATCAAACGAAATAATTCTGTGGAAAATGTAAGAACCTGCAAGAGCTTTTAAAGAATATTGTTATATTTTGAGTTAATTGTTCTCTAGAATTATGAATAATGTGAGTCCCAACACAGAATTTAAAAAGCAAGTAGGAATCTTTTGTCGAAAGTGACCCTACCAGGATAAGGGCCCTTGTATCTATTTATTATTTTTAGACCGCGTACTAAAAAAAAGTACAGGAGTCTATTGGGTTTGTTTTAAAGAATATGTGCGTAACAGGCAGAAGGAGGCGTGGCAGACCCTATAAAGTATATATATTCTTGATCAGCATCAATGTCTGAGTCGATATAGCAATGTTCGTCTGTCTGTCTGTCCGTCCGTCTGTATGAACACTTAGATCTCAGAGACACCAAACTTGGTATGTAGGTGCCTCTATATTGCAAGCAGATCAAGTTTGTTTTAGAATTCGACCATGCGCCCTTTACCGCCTAAAAATCGACATAGAAAATTTCATATTCAAATTATAAAAACAATTCTTTAGCTGTCATAGGACCGATCGGCCAAATATCAAGTCTTAGTATGGAAAAAAAATTTTTTTTAATGAGATATCATAAGCAAACTATGAGAATATAGTCTTATACATCCTTACCAAAGTGGATCATATCGGACCACTATATCATATAACTGTCATCGGACCGATCGGGCGCAAATCAAGTCTTAGAATGAAAAACTTTTTTTTTTGAGGTATCGGAACCAAACTGATACAATATATATCTAACTTGGTTTTGTATATCCTGACCAAAGTTGGTACAAATCGGACCCCTATATCATGTAGCTGTCATAAATGCATCGGTTCACTGATGTTATAATTAGGAACTAGGTCTGATTCACGAACCTAATATTTTACTTCCTGAAACTAAGTCTTGGTTCAAACCTTAGTTCTATTAATTAAAAAAAGGTTTTTATTGATTTAATTTTTTTCCTGATTTTTTGAATTAATTCACTTTTCTTAAAGTTCCCAATTTTACATGATTTTTATTATTTTATAATCCTTATATAAATATTTATTTTGTCTTTAAATATTTTGGTTAAATTTCTATTTCTACAATCTTTTTTACCTCACTGTAGATTCTAGCCGTAGGAAATTTAATATATGTAAGTGACTCTTCGGAAAAAAAAGTTAAATTGTTGTCGTGTCAGCAATAGCAATTCGTAGTGAATACTTTAATCTTCAAGATTTTTTACATATTTCAGAAGGCTAGGCAAAGATGCTGAGGATTGAAAAAGATACATACAAATGTATCTTTTACAGCTCGCACAAACTGACTGCTCAGCATTACAATGCAATTTCTCAATTAATATACAAAAGGCGTAAAATGCGCATACATTTAATGTTCAATGCTCCATTTTGAAATTGCTATACTCGTCTTTGTGTTGCTCATATGTATTGTATATATATCTATATATGTATTTATTACTTTCAAACTGCGTAATTGCATTGCTAAGCTTAAATTCAAACAACTTATCTCATGAAAGTTTCCTCTGTATTCTAGGCGAGACTACAAAAGCCTGCGTTCTGTAATATTTATAATTGATCATATATTAAATCAAATATAAAAACCTTTTCATATTTAATAAAATAATTGAATCGTGTTTTCCTATACTTTATGACAAACTGGACTGAAACAAAAACAATTGCGATTTTGATATTAATAAAAATCCATTTTGGTTTTATATTCAAGTCGATATTCTAGAAACAGTACTTTGTACTTTGCGGTGTACAGTAACAGTATAATACATAGTAAATAATAAAAGCAATCAATTTATTGAAAGATTTATTTATATGGAGCGACCGTTGTTTAGCGTCATTAATTTTAAGTTGTTCTTTGCACGCCTAGCTGAAAATCATGTTCTATTGCAAAAGTTCTGGACCATCTGGTCCAGTTTGAATGCGTGCCAACGAATAGTAATAAGTATTTTCTCCGTTCCCATTCTCCGACTTGTATGTTTGTTTGTTTATATGTTTTTGTTTTTTTTTTATGTGCTTGAATAAGAAAATTTCCTAGTTGCAACGCGTGCACTTCATGGACGTTTCTGGAGTAGGAGATTGAATTCTTCCGGAATACCCAGTCGGACTTGATGGCATGTAGTGAAAAAAATTCTGTGATCGATCTATGATACGATATAATAGACTTTTATATCTATGCATGTTTTTCTCGATTTTTATGACTTCCTTGCAGATGGGCATGACCTTTAGTATAAACATTTTTTGTGTTTTTCGAAATGTCATAACCAAGCTCACAGAATTTAAATTTGTTATTGTCTTACACATTATAATCAAAGTTGGTTCTACTAGGTCGACTATATCATATAATTTCCATAGGAACAATCGGTGGCTTAAATCGTAGACTGTGTATGGATGCATTTAATATATATTCATAAGCTTTCAGGAAAAGTAAAACTAAATCGATTTTGGCATTCTAGAGTAATAATGACAAAAGTGGGCGCACCTCTAAAAAACGGAAAGAAAAAAAGACCATTTTTAAAAAATTCTAAAAAAAAACTCTGCCATAGAAAAAAAATAAAAATGTTTTTCGCCGTTTGGGTCCCCATATCTATCCAATTAAGTGGGTTTGGTTTAATTTAGAAGAAAAAAGTCAAAATTTGTTGCATAATATAATTAAGAATAATTCATTCCAACTTTTTGATGGTGCAACAGGGACAGCTTCTGAATTTTTAGCACGGTAGAAACTGTCTTTGCTCGAATATAGATCAACTTCGTAGAAAATACCACAACAATTTCTGGCAGCAATGCGAAATGCGTAGCTGACCTGGCTACATAAATTTTGTTGGCCGTTTTTCGAAATACTTCGTCGCGGAAAGAAAATTCTTGTCAAATCTGTACAGTTTTCCTTACAAAAAGTTCAATTGGGTATGCTAGGAGATAGCATCAATAAGAAAGTGAGAATGTTTATGAAGCATTATTAATGTATTTGTTTTCATTTTCGACTGTATTTTGTTTATGAAACGCATCTGATGATGCAAATATTTAAGGTTGAACTAATGGTGTTATGTATACATACTTAAATAATCAGTACGAGAATGTTACCTTAACGCTATTTTGGGGTCAAATACTCCAATAATTAATCCATTAGAGTGTGCAGAAAGCGACCTTTGCGTGGTAAAACCATCTAAGCCAAAAACAAGCAAATTTCACTGAATGTCGACTTACAAATGAAAATTACACGAAAATTTTGCAATTTTCATTTACATTGTGCGCATTTTTATTAACACTACAAAACACTTTTCGGCCTTTATGGTATGTGGGTCGGTCAGGTCGGGTCGTTGGGATCGCTTGGTTGGTCGCTTGATTGTGTAAGGTCTATGTCTAGTTCTCTTAAGTATGTGGTTCGTGCTTTCTGGACTGTAAACTTATCGTATGTATACAATTGCCGAGGTCTATTTTGAAGGTTTAATAAATGGAAATTTTGCTTTAAAGAAGGTCAAGTGTAGAATAGTATTTTATTCATCTCCAAACTTTGCTCATTCAGAAAATTAGGCTCAGACTTTAAGGTTAATAAATGCAACTTATTAGAAATAAAAAATTTAATTTTAGATGACATCAAGTACCCATAACTGATAGAAAATACTCTGTACTTTACTCATTAAAGAGCTTACAACACAAGCAATAATAAAACAAAAATTAATATATAAATATATTTATTCAAAGAAGACTACACCCCTTGCTCGCTTCGCTCGCCAACCCCCGGTTCACTTAGATCGCCTGGTTCGCTGCGCTACCCATGCTCGCTCATTTTCTTTTATTAGTCTCATTTAATTTTGTCATGGGATATATGTAGATAAATACAGTATGATTTGACCAGAAAATCTTTATTTTGCGGGATAGTTCACAGTAGGTTAGAAAAGCGATTATTTGCCATTACTTTTGATTTTTAAAGACCATTTTATGTAGCCCTGTCTGTACGTCTGTTTGAGACCTTTGATTTTAGAGACGATAAGAGCTATGAACTTCCAACGTGATACTTGTACTTTCCCGGATACCAAAAGCCTATCAAGACTGTTTTTTTTTTGTATCTCACAACTATATTATAATGCTGTCATGTATCGATAGATCGAAAACTAAGATTAAATATAATAAACTTGTTGGTTTTTGATATTTCTGAATCAATCTGACACAATATACATTTGGCTGATATTATACATCCTGAGCAGATTTTATTTAAATCGGACTACTATATCATATAGTTGCCATAGTAACAATTGCTACAAATTCCAGCTTTTGAATACAATATTTTTATACCCTGAGCCCATTAAAAATGGGCAAAATAGGGTATAATGCGTTTGGCAGGATGTATGTAACAGGCAGAAGGAGGCGAGGCAGACGTATATATATTCTTGATCAGGATCAACAGTCGAGTCGATTGAGCCATGTCCGTCTGTCTGTCCGTCTGTCCGTCTGTTTGAACGCGTCGATCTCAGAAACCACAAGAGCTAGAGACTTCAAACTTGGTATGTAGGTTCAGGGATACCGGGCGCAGATCAAGTTTATTTTTATTTTTGGATATGACCACTATATCATAGGAACGATACATCGAAAATGAAGCTTTAGTATGAAAAAGTTTAGTGTTTGTTGAGATATCAGAACCAAACTAATAGATTATGTATCGGAGCTGGTATTATACATCCTGATTAAATTTGGTTAAAATCGGTTCACTATATCATATAGCTGCCATAGGAACGATACATCGAAAATGAAGATTTAGTATGAAAAAGTCTTGCGTTTGTTGAGATATCAGAACCGAACTAATAGATTATGTTTCGGAACTGGTATTATACATCCTGATTAAATTTGGTTAAAATCGGTTCACTATATCATATAGCTGCCATAGGAACGATGCATCGAAAATGAAGTTTTAGTATGAAAAAGTTTTTCGTTTTTTGAGATATCTTAACCAAACTGATAGAATATGCATTATTGTTAGTTTTTTACATTCTGACCAGATTTGGTTCAAATCGGCTTTATATATCTATAGCTGCCATAGGAACAATTGGTCGAAAATAAACTTTTATTGAAAAGTACTTGGACTCAGGGTATCCTACTGTCGAGCGTGCTCGACTGTAACCGTTTACTTGTTTTTTATTTGACTTAACGAAACTTACAGAATATGCCTTAAGGTTGTTCTTAAATCTTAAGATAAAATTTAGTTCATATATATATTTTTCCTATATTATATAGGTGCCATGGAAACAATCTGACAAAACATTCAGAACAGCTTTTCAAAGAGCGCTAGTGTTGAACTGAAAAAAAATATCAAATACCGAATAAAATATCGTATAACATATGTTATTAAAACCTGTACAATTTTACACATTGTGTAACTTTATAATACTTTTTCGTAGTCAGGGGGGTTTTGCATTGCATTGCACAAATTGTTGTTGTCAGGTCTAGTATTTTAACCCAATTACAACGTTACTACGTTTTTATACCCTGAGCCCATTAAAAATGGGCAAAAAAGGGTATAATGCGTTTGGCAGGATGTATGTAACAGGCAGAAGGAGGCGTTGCAGACCCCACAAAGTATATATATTCTTGATCAGGATCAACAGTCGAGTCGATTGAGCCATGTCCGTCTGTCTGTCCGTCTGTCTGTCCGTCTGTCTGTCCGTCTGTCCGTCTGTCCGTCTGTTTGAACGCGTCGATCTCAGAAACCACAAGAGCTAGAGACTTCAAACTTGGTATGTAGGTTCCTGGATACCGGGCGCAGATCAAGTTTGTTTTTATTTTTGGATCGGACCACTATATCATATAGCTGCCATAGGAACGATACATCGAAAATGAAGTTTTAGTATGAAAAAGTTTTGTGTTTGTTGAGGTATCAGAACAAAACTAATAGATTATGTTTCGGAGCTGGTATTATACATCCTGACCAAATTTGGTTAAAATCGGTATACTATATCATATAGCTGCCATAGGAACGATACATCGAAAATGAAGATTTAGTATGAAAAAGTTTTGCGTTTGTTGAGATATCAGAACCAAACTAATAGATTATCTTTCGGAGCTGGTGTTATACATCCTGACCAAATTTGGTTAAAATCGGATAACTATATCACATAGCTGCCATAGGAACGATGCATCGAAAATGAAGTTTTAGTATGAAAAAGTTTTTTGTTTTTTGAGATATCTTAACCAAACTGATAGAATATGCATTAATGTTGGTTTTGTACATTCTGACCAGATTTGGTTCAAATTGGTTTCATATATCATATAGCTGCCAAAGGAAGAATTGGTCGAAAATAAACTTTTACTGAAAAGTACCTGGGCTCAGGGTATCCTACTGTCGAGCGTGCTCGACTGTAACCGCTTACTTGTTTGAATAGCCTAATTGAACAGTTTTACTGACTTATATTCTCCAAAATATTCTGAAAAATGTAGAATGACAGGTTAATGATTAGAAATATGCCAGTAAATGCTAGGTAACTGCTAGTGACTACAAGTTATAAGAATTCGACATGCTAATCAAGTGGGCCTCATTCTGAGCTCTACCAACATGTTGTTTCCCCTTTAGATATTTTTCCACAGCTTAAAAAACATCTCGGTCCCGCTCCCATCACTATTTGATTTATTTAAAGAATTTCAATTCTTGTGTAAATTGTGCTGATGGACTTGAACCCTCAGACCGAAACGCTGATTGACCCCGTCTTGGGTTAGTTTTTGATGCACAGCTGTCACGGTTCCCGAATCATTTGGGTAACCGGTTCGAAGTTCGAATAGCACTTGAGAAATTCTGTTGATATTTGATGTGAAGGAAAGTCGTAAATCCCTCGGGATAGGCACATGCATGCACACATACTTAAGAGCAGTTGGAGCCACGCCTTATCGGCAACAATTTGATCTTTTGTTTACATTTGAGCATATTTCATTTATAGCTTTGCTTTTAATTGACATTTGATTTCTTTACGTCCCGCCCCTTTGTCTGGTTTTGATCTCGTAGCTGTTGTAACTTCTGTCTTGTGGAATAATTAATTTATGCGTACATTAACCGTTACTTGATTGTAAGACCCAGACACAGACCTTATCTCAACGTCTTGCAAGCCGATTAAGTCCGCAAACTCTGGTCAACTTTTCAATTACACTCAGGGAGAGGGAAAGGGAGATATAAGTTCAACAGTGGTAATTATGGGGCTGAACCAGTTCCCCTCAGTCTGACTCTGACACATGCTTTGAGTGCTTGTACATACGTACGTATATGTTCTTTGTGATTAATTGTCAACATAACGAGTCAGGAAAGTTCTTTCATTTTAAGCAACTAATACCATATGGAAATATTAAATTGATATACCGATCATTTATTGCGAAAGTATCTTATGTTGAATTTTTTCCAAAATCTACTTTTCTTTAAACATATTCTTTATTTTTAGCACCGCCTTGGAAGAAAAAGGGTATTAAAATAAAATTTTTATATTACAAAAAAAATTTCTTGGATATATATTTATTAAGTTTATGTGTTTTATATGTTGTAAAAACATATCAGTCACAAAAAATATTCTTATTCATATTAAGCCCTAATTCCTATATCTTCAGATTTCGAAATTTCATTTTTAACTTCACTGAAAATACGTTAACTTAGGACATTATTCTTATGTAAATGATTGGAGTTTTGTTATTTTAATTTAAAGCTAAATAATAATAATAAAAATAAAAATAATAATAATAATAATAATAATAATAATAATAATAATAATAATAATAATAATAATAATAATAATAATAATAATAAAATAATAATAATAATAATAATAATAATAATAATAATAATAATAATATATAATACGTTAACGAACAACAAAGTATTAATCAGTATCTTAATTTTTAATTTATTGCAGTTCAATTAAATGACTTTTTACTCGCGTAGGTCGAGTCGATTTCGAAGCAAACTAAGTCTAGACTCTATCCCGCTTGACTACGAGAAATATAATAATTTCTTTCCAAGAAATCAGCATAGGTCAGCAGACAAAGATCCAAGACAGAGTAGAAAGTCAGCGTCAATGATTGTCCAGTAAGGGAGAATCGAGACTTGTGAATTGGCGTCGACTGCTCCCGGTCGATTGAATGAAGACCCCGTTGACGACCCCAGAAGTCGTGCAGCTAAATATAAGCGTATTTTCGTATAATCAAAAGACACACACAGACAATAAACTTGCGTAGGACTATACGAAATTGAAGAAAACGAAGACGACTCCAGACGTTGAGGAAGACTCTAGACCTCTGACAATGTGCAGAAATGTTCTCTTCTATTTGTGTTTTTCTCCCTTTTGTTTTTGTTCTTCCTTTTTTCTCTGCTGTGTTTTGATTACTTTATGTTGTTGTTGTTATTTTATTCCTCTTTTTTTTTTTTGATAAATGCAGCTCATCTTGTAATTTTAAACGCACCGCGCATGTTAAACAAACAATTTCTCGTGACAGTGTAAAATGTTTTCCCAACGCCCAACGAGTCGAGCAACGGAGATTGGGGCAAGATAGAGGGGGAATGGTGCAGGGCACAAGAACTGTGGAAAGGGTAACAACTAGCCTAATGTAGTAATATTTAGCTACGGGCCTCAAGCCACATTACACGATGACTGGCAAAGAACGCGACTGCTAAATGCAACTTTTGTTTCAAGTTTTATCTTTTATACCCTGTACTTTAAACATTTATAAAAAGAGTGTGTTAAATATACAAGTATTCTAGTCACAATTTAATTGTATTTTGAAAATACAAAAAACATGTTTGGATCTTCTTGCGAGGTATTTATTAGCCGCGTTTTCTTGTCTCTCATTCGTTTTGTTGGAAAATATCTTCTTGCAGCGACCAGAAGAATCGTGTTGATGGATTTCTTCCTGTCATAAAAGCTGTAGAAAGAAGTGCCAACGGTCTGTCTATGTGGGCTGCTCTCATAGATAGAAGTTGTACATACTTCCACTTTTTCCGAAATTATTATTCAAAATGCGTTTACCAGCTGTAGATTCAATGTGGGACGTGAGGTGAAGTATGCGTGGATGAATGTGGGTTTGTGAAGGTGGAAATAGTTGCTTGGGGAAGAGCTTGCAAAACTTAAAAAAAAAATTTTTTTCATTAATTCAAGTTTAGCGTCTTTATTAAACGACCAATTCCAAACACTAATTAGGTTCTGAATATCTGACACAAACTGATAAAAAGAAAAAATAATTTTCTTAATAATAGTTTGCTAGAGAATATAAGCTTTCTCCCACCCACCCTGTATCATGTCTACAATTATGATTTATATTAAAAAATAATGTTACACTTGAGTTTATATTAATAAAATAAGTGCTTATGTATGAACATGTCTGTTAATATATATAATGGAAATTTTATACCGTTACGTACATACCTACTTCGTATACGGTACCGGAACCAAAAGGACAAAACCGAAAAGGAATAGGAGTAGACCGAAATAGAACAGGCCGGTACTTCCGTATTGGGTTTGCTTTATGTTGTTGTATCTTTGCTGACAGATACAGAGCTCGGCTGGTGATCCACTCCAACTAGGCATTTAGGAGAAGAAGAAGGAGATTCGATAACTTGACAATTGGTTCGGACATTGTGCAGGCCATGTGCTGCATGACCTAAGATAGGATCCCTAAATTCTGTCAAGGAACTTTCACTACCACTGCTTCTTCTTCCCTTGAGTCCTAACTTAATCTTAAGATCTTAACTATCCTGTTAAATGATCCAGTTAATTACTGGGGGTGTGTCAATGTCGACATTATTTCAAATGATTATATCATGCAGCTCTCTTTATGATAAATATTCTAACCACCGCCCAGGCCGTTCTCAAAATTATTAAGCTTGTTTTGATTTCTTGTTTATGTTGTTGTAGAAGTCTGGTTTTACAGTTTTAAGTTTTGCTTTGTTTTTTGTATGCCATCTCGTCGTTAACAACAGCTGTTCCATATGTTGTAATTGAAATAAACATATGTAAGTATTTTGTTGCTTTTCTTTGGTATTGATAAGAACAAATTCCTGCATATTGCCGCGCAGTTGTTTTGCTTTATGTTTCATTCGCGTTATCATCAGTAAAACTTATTGATTTCCCGATTTCTTGCTGACTTGAATTAAATTATTCTGGAAATAAATGTTTTAATTAAATCTCTCTTGCCTGCATGCAATTTTATGCGACACTGATTATTTACAGCGCACTGTTAAGGCCACCACACGCGGCGCTGTTAACAGCTGGAAACAGAGAGTGATGAGAGCGAATAAGCTTATTTTGTTGTTGCTTGCTCTCTAGCAAAGACAGAGACAAAACAATAACAAGAGAGCTGCGCATGACTTTTGTGTGTTTGCTTATGTGCCTTACAGATAAAATTGACTTTGCTTTAAGTTTCGCTTAGAGGGTTGCCAGACAATTCGATTTGAATATTCTCAGCAGCGCCGATCATTGCAACATTGTCAATGGTAATTTATCGGCACTCGAGAGATGAAATCCAAATGTTTATATGAAGGCCAATACATTGAATAAGTACACTGCAATTTCGAAAACCATCAGTCATATGCGGGTTTGCTTATAATGGTTCGCATTTCGTTGAAGTTATTTAATTGACTGTCATTATGGTCATAAGGGGTTGTTTCAACATGATTGATCTTTATGCACTTATGTATATTACATGAGTGTTTTTTGATATGTGTAGTTTGATAAATTCTAAGTTATACGAGTTTTCAAATTGTAAGTATGTATGTATGTATTTCGATGTGAAATATATTACATATGTATGTATTGTCTTTCACTACAGACTTTTAAGATATCATGCCACGGTACTCTCTCGTGTGTCGTCACAAAACCCCAAACAGCAAAAACCTGCTCTAGCACACTCACTTGTATATAACTCTGTAAACTCACCCACACGCACATCTTTGGCACTGTATAGCACTCTCTCGAGAGCACGGTTTCTCTCCCCATGTCGTTTTTTGGTTGGTCGCTCTCATTCAATTATGTTGTGCTGGCTTTTCGTTGTGTTTACTTTGTTTTGGGTTGCGTTGTTGTTGCTGCATTGCTGTTAATGCTCTCCCGCTTTTTCTCTCTCTCGCTGTAGAGGTTTGGCTCCATCACTGTGTTTGCAATGACTGTATATTTCTTCGTGAGCTGTACTTTTCTTTGTTACTGCTTGTGCTTTTGACTTTTGGATATACTCTGTAAAATAACTATGTAATTTGAATGTGGTATTATAGTAATAAAAACATGTACATAAGCACAAGTCTATTAACATTAAAAAACGCTTCCTCTTCGTTAAAATCTCTGAACAACCACTATAATACTATTACAGAGTATTTATGTAGTCGTGCTTTTTTAAAAACTTGTTTCTGCTTGTTTTTTTTGCCTTTGTCCGTTGCTTGCAGCTGCTGCCGTCTCTGCCGCGTGTACTGCTGCCAGACTCTTATTGGACTTCAGTTCAGAAAATTTGTTCGCGCTGTGCGGTTGTGTGGAGCGGAAACTTGAAATTTACTTTCAATTTGTCCAAAGGCTTTCATTTGTTTTGTACTCGTTCGTTCGTTTGACGCATTGTTGATATCAAATGTGAGAGAAGCGGCAGCAGCATCAAAAAAAAAAAAAACCAAACTGCAGACGCTGATTTCTGAATAGTTTCAATAAACGCGGATATAAATTACTTGAATGCAATTTAAATAGAAATCTGTAAAAAATTGAAAGTGAAATTTTTTCAAGAAATTACAACGGTAAAACAAAAACACCGCAACGACGCGCAAAAATTTTTTGAATGAAACGCTAAATAAGCAATAATAAAAATTAATTAATCTAAGCAATAAAAATAATAATCAGAAATCTAACGGAAAATATAATAATAATTTGTATTAATTACAAAAGTGTTAAACAATAAAAATTCAGTGTTTCTTTGATGTGCAACAACAATTTCGAGCGATTTTAAAACACAACGAAACGCAGCATTAACAGCAACAACCATAATAAAAAGGTACGAGTAGAAGTGTGTTCACTGTACAGTGGTCAAAATTTGTCGTCCCACACAAACATACGCATCCATACATACAATATGCATGTAGATACAGTTTGGAATTGTAATCATTTGTCTGCATGCATTCACTAAACAATAATAATTATGCGAATATGTGTATATTTTTTTGTTACCCATTGCGCTCAGAGAGCGAGAGTTTGTTAAAGGAGTGCAATAGAGAGAGAGCGAACTGTTGGGAGAGTTGTGCAGCATCACAAAAACAATGCGAAAATATGTCTGTGTGAATATGTGTAAATGTGTATATATATTTTTGTGCAGGAGATGTATTCAAATCCTTTTTAATTGAAGTTATGTACGAGCAAAAGGTAAAAAGTAATAAAAACAAAAAAAAGCTAAAGTGAAAAAAAAAAACAAAAGTTCACAGAAAGAAAGAAGTTTTTAGAATACGTACAATACATTTAGTAACGAGTTTTATTAAAAATTTAGTCTAGCACTCAATTTGAAGCAATTAAAAAAATGCAATTGCAATATTATTTAAAACTTTGTATATTAATTTCTGAGGCTAAATTTGGCAAAAGTCATAAATCTTATCAGTCATCTCAGCTGATTTAAGGTGCAATATCAATTAATTGTTTATATATGAACATGTCAGGAACGTTGACACTTTAAATGAATAATGTAAAAATATATATTCTTTGATAACTTATTGTATCATTTTTGAATACAAATGATGAGTTTTCATTCATTCAAAAGTAATTTTATTACTCTCCGCACTTATTTCTATATATAAACTCATGTATGTTTTGAATTTTTTTCTGATTGTTGTTGATTTGCTTATAAACAAAATAAGGCAGATAGAGTGATTTCAGCTATTTAAATATTCTATAAAAATAGTTAAAGTGATAGATTATGTTTACAGATAACGCGGGTCTGCTTAGTTACATATTTCATTTTATTTATTAATTCTTTAAAGGACACTGACAATAATATACTCGTAACCTAATTGATTTAGTTATTCTGAGATGAAGAGTTAGAAAAGAAAATGCTCAACACCAAGTGAAACTTTTACACATTTGACAAGGAAACAAAATCAAATAAAAATAACTGACATCCAATTTATAAACTCATCGATATCGCTGTCAATGTCGTTCGCCGGTCACTAATGAGCAGCCTCATGTTCAAAGGGGAACATATAGAGGCTATTGTAGATTTAAGTCAGCTGAGAAACGATAAGAAATAACCAACAACGGCTGAGTCAGTTCAACACACACACACCCACACAGACATGAAAATCTTGTGGATGCTCATATATGTATGTACACACACTTAAGTTTAGATGCTGTTAGATCTTCAGATACAAAATTTAGCTTTTGTGAAATTTTTGCGTATCTTAGAGATTTTTTGGTTAACTATACTCTTTCAGAGTAGAGTATCACAACTTTGAAACCAATTTGGAAAAATTTAAGCGTATTTCAGATCAAGTATACAATTTGAAATAGTTTTATTGCCTTACTATAGCATTTTATCGCTCGAATTAATAAAATACAATACAAAAAAATTGGGTCATTTTATAATTTATTCAGTAATTTATTAAATTGCAATTGTTTATCATTGAAAATATAGATTTCTAACTGTCAAAACAGAAGGGGACGAAAGAGTATTTTAATTTAATTGTATTCTCAGATAACTGTTCTTTCTGAATAGTTGTTGTGGTTTTTGTAGACCCCCCTTTGGCTATCTACTACCTAATCAACGCTTTGTTTGTTGTCTGACTTGAAAGCATTATTAATAATCTTCATTTTTTTGTAATCAATTTGCAACACGTTTTTACATTTGAATTTAGTTCAGCTTTCCATTTCACTCAAACTATTGATGTGGTTAAAATATATTTAAATATGTTATATATTTTAATTTGTGATTCAATACCTTCTTTATGATAATTTCTTAAATTAAAACTAAAAAGTGTTATTTTGTAACCTTTAAATAAAAATTTCGAAATGGCTGTGTTCCCTTATATATGCTTATAAAGTAACAAATCTAAAAGTCTGTAATTTTGTCATTCTGTGTGCTAAGAAACTCATCAACTTATGTAAATGCAGAAAATTAAATTTTCTGGCCGGTTTAGAAATTCAAGTGAAATTTATTATTATTTTTTTTTTTGTGTAATGCAAAACATTCGCATACGCACTCACAGTGACACAATTTGGATGCCCTCAGGTGTGATTTGGTTATTCATATACCTACATACATATAGGTATATGGTATGTTTTGTTTTTATGGTCCCACTGAACTATCATATAAAAAAGGTAACCCACTTGGGCCTCTTAACTGCTCCGTTTCCTAACGGACTTAAAATGTTAGTATTTTAAGTATTTATTTTGTTGCTGTTTGCGCAATTTTTATGATGTGCAGAAAAGTTTCGGCTGCCCCATAGCTTGAGGTTTAACCAAGAGAGATAGAGAAGCAAGTGGTAAAAGTGCCGTTATGAGAGCAAAACCCCTCAAAAATAAGCCGAAGTTTTTCATGAATTATGGTAATAACAAAATAAATTAAAATATATATACTTTGTATAAAGAAATCTACTTTCATATATCTTAACTCAGAAAAAAGTAAGGTCTAGGAACCATAATAAAATTAAACCAATGTACAATTTCGTACTTGAAACTCTCAGCATTAAATGTTAAATTATCTCGGTGTTTTATCTTTGAAAATGGTAATCTAAATTATTTATTGTTAATAACACCGTTCATGAGACTCACCATAGAAAATATTTGGCTAGGTCATTGCCATTTAATTTGAACACTTGAAAATCTTTGTTAAATATCTTGTCTTGAATATCTTGAATTCAAAATAAATGCACCAATAGTTTAGATTGCGGTAATTAGACATTAAATGATAGCACACGCCCCTCAGCGATATCAAAGAGATTAGGAAATGTTAACTGGACTCAGGTATCAAAGTTCTTGGCTGCGTAATAAAGAATATAGCAGAAAAATATAAAGAACGTCTGCAATCTACACAGAAAGCCTTATCACTGAGCACCAAAATCGAATTGTGACGCAGAAATTTGAGGGAAGATCCCCAAAAATAACCTCTTGATTACGAATTACGACAACAATGTGATGATACATTTGTGTTTCCAGTGAAGAGTGAATGAATCTTCCTCCAAACAGGTGTAACTGGTCCTCCAATAATAGGGAGAGAGAAAGAAGTAGAGTTTGGATGGATAGAAACTACGCTTAGTATTCACAATGAAATTAAGTTAAACTTTCAAATTACTTAACAAAAATGAACAAAAGTGAAAATATCAAAGAGAAGTAGATTGTTGAGATGACGTCGTCCATAAACAACAATTATAATCAGTTGTCAGGCGGCTTTCTGACTATGAATGCAGAGTCTTCAAGATATAAATGTATGTATGCATGTACATACAGTGGTCGTCATATTTATTTTGACAAAATGTAAAGTTAAATCATAATTTGAGCTAACTTTATAAAGATTTCAGCATTAATGAAAAGATCATTAAAATCCTGTTAGTACCCATTGAAAATTTTGAATTTTTGTAAAAATCTACTTATATACTTATTTCATTGATGCTAAAATCTTTATAAAGTTAGTTTAAATTATGAGTAAATTTAACGTTACGTTTTGTCACAATAAATATGCCGACCACTGTTGTATACATTGTGCTTAAATTTAGCACTACGAGAATCTATTGACGATACGTCGCGTCGTTCCGATGTGCGTCACAATTGCTAGCATCACTTGGCATAAATCTTCCGACAATTGTCTAGTAGATACAAAACGCTTCGTGATTTGGTTGCGTGTGTAGTTATAGGGTTTCTTGATCTTGCTTAAGCGACAACTATATAATAGCAATGTTTCATCTGGTTATCTACATACATACATAGGAAGTAATTAATTTCCCAGGCATTTAATACTCCACTTCTATTCGAAATTTCTAAACGGTATTCTCGGCAAGGTCGTTTGTTTATCAATTTTATATTGTACTTGTGCTTATCTTTAGCGACTTTTGACAATGTTTATGTGAAGCGATTTAGTGAAGTAATTAATTAAATCAATATATTCGACTATAGTTAATAACGAAAGACCTGCGGGAACTGCCGTCCGCAATGGTAATATAATTTTTGAGCTTAAATATATAAAGAATTGGAAAAAAATTTTCAGGTTTTGGACAAGCTGTCAAATTCCTCTTAAAAAATAATTATATTATTATTCTAATTATAATCAGTTCGTAAGTTAATACTTAAAAATTCATTCAAAGCACTAGCAAATTAATTTTGCATGTGTGGGGATACAAACAACTAGAAGTGATAATTATATCCCAACTTGATTTAAGAATAACTCAATTAACAAGTAAATACTGAAAGTACACGTATAACTAAATGGCATTTCCTTTTTCACTTGAAACTTTTTATTGAGAATATAAACACATGTCTATGAGCAATTTATTGCACTTAAGCAAACACATTATGACTTTACTCTAACCATTTCTCTCTCTTTCTCCCTCTTTATTTCTTTCTCTTTGCAGTTTCGGTAACTAAAAACTGATGATAATAAATATTAGATTAAAATGTTTAAAGTAATCCATTTGATTACACGTGGAACTGTTGCTAGGCATTTATTCCATACGACCTTCAATTAGCTATTACAATTATTGCGCCTACGTATGTTGCTATTCTCTTACTAGGCCTCTAGGCCTTCAAAAGATCACTTAACTGTAGTTCCACGCCGACACCTTCAATTGAAATTGATTAGTCGAGCGACATCCACGCATACTCAAAAATTATTTAATTAACAAAAAAAAAAGAATAAAAGAAACACTATTTAACAAAACATATTATATGCAAAGGTTAGAGTAGTGCTAGCTTCAGCATAGACGTCAAACACGCCCACTTTTAAAATGCAATCTTGAAAGTTTGATATTGTGATATAATATCTTTAGCTACAGGTTTGTCAGTTGTCAAGTAATTATTTGCCAGACCTTCGATTTCCCAGTTTCGTGGGTGGCTTTGGCACTTGTCGCACTTCTCAGTCATTGGGCGGGTATATCCAAAATTTTTGCGTGTAGTTTTTTAAGGTCATTCATATGTGAAGGAACTAAACATTTATGAATATATTTTAATTGTCGTTGAGTGTCTATTGTAATTAATACGACGGCTGACACTCAATATCCCAGTTTAAGTTACTAAAAATTTTCCTTTTGTCATGAGAAAATTGGGTCTTGGTCGGCTGCTTTACCTCATGCCAAACGTTTGTATCCGTCAGATACTCACGCATGAGGGCGTGCGCTGATGAGTAATTTACCAACTCAACAACAAATATTTATTTATTTTCAAATTATGATTCTCAGTAGTTCTTCAACTACTTAGCCACTTGCTTAAAACTGGGTCAAGTCTATATGGCAATCGTATAAGAAAAATAAAAGTAAGAATAATAAAAAGTGAAATCGCAGTATTTGAAGAGTTGTAATTAAATTTTAATCATAAAGCTTGTTGTTCTCCCTCTCTTAATGTGTGTCTGTTTCAAACAGTGACTCAGTGTTTCTCTCTAATTATTTACAGTTTTACTTGACACAAGTTGTCTATGTAATTAGCCAACTTATTTTACAAATTATAAATGTTGTAATCAGGTACTGTAAGCACAATAAGTTTTATTATAAAAATTACAATGTTGTAATTACTTAAAAATTACAATATAATAATTATGATTTGGGTGATCAAGGTATCAATCAACGCGTATTTTTATTAAGGCCCCATCAGCCCCATTAGCTGCAATCATCTAAATTGTTCCCCTCTCACTTACACCACCGTAGGTCATGACCCAGGTGAGTTAGAAAATGTTTTAGGAGAGTTATAGAAATTAATTTTCTATGAAACTAATTTTTCAAATTAGCTGTATATATTGCTAAGTCGTCGCCTTTTGCACCCTTCGTGCTGCTTTCGTCACTAGCGCGAACTGCCGTCCGCAGTGAACGATTCTTTACTTTTGAAGTTATTATAATTGAATGATTTTTTCAAATAAGAAAATCACAATAATCATTATTTACTGTCCCTGGTTGTAATTAAGTATTAATACCTTGACAGAGTTTCCATGGATGTTGTCATTGAGCCACAGTCTAGACGAGGTGCAGCATTTGAAATTTGAATGAAGATTAGGCTGACATTGCAGAATTTTTGCTGCTGCTCCTCAAACTTGTGATGTGTGGTCTGTCACTTTACTAAAAATGACCAATTTCACTTGTTTTGTATAATGTGTTTTAATAAATTTTATTTTTAAATTAAATAATAAGAAGGTACTCCAATTTTTTCCGATTGAAATCTCCTCAGTGGATAAAGAAGCCAACAACTAAAATTTAATTTTAAAAATCATTTTGTTGTCTGGCTGCCCACAATATATCATTGTACAATGAACATAGATATTTATAGTATAAATAGTATTATTGAACCATTATTGAATGCATTATTTGGGCTGAACGAGTAATTTTATTTGGCGGCGAAGCTTAATTAGGCGTCTCACATTCTTATTGAGTGGGTGGGTGGAATTACTATGGAAATATTAGTTGTTGTTTGTTATACTCAGTACCCAAAGTAAATAGAGGTAGTTCAACGTGTTATCAATATATGTTACTGGCAGAGTATGAATTCTTGGTCAGCATCAACAGCCTATCCTAGTAAACTAAGTGTCAAAAATAGAAAAATTGCTTAATGTTCTAACGTCTTAATTGTTTTTCTTTCCTATTAAAAATTTTTTTAGTAGTCATGTTGAAAAATGCGCTCCGAACTGAGCTTGGGCTCAACTAACGTTGCACTTTAGAGCTTTGCTCTTAGCAATGACAAGTTATTGTATTGAAAAGACTGAAAATTAAATATTCTAAAATTACTGCTCACTTGACGCCATTGCAAAGCACTATATTACATTTTCGACGACTTTTTATTTTGATTGATTTGATTTTCGCCCAATCGGTCGTATGACAGCTATATAATATAGGGGTCCGATTTGAATTCGTTAAAACAAACCCAATGCACCCCTGTACTTTTTTTTAAGTACGGGGTCTAAGTATATAAATTAAAAAAAAAATAAAATTGCGCACCATTCGCAAAAAGATTAAGCTTCTTATTTCCTAAGATTTTGTTTTTACGCAGTGCAGCTTGAAATTTTTTTTTTAATTTATATATATCTTTGTTTTGTCAGAAATCGCCAAAATTTAAGCTAATATCCTTTGTTCACCTGTAAAATGTTACCTGAATACTTTAGAAAAAAAGTTTAAAGGTTCGCCTAAAAGTCCTTAAAATTACCTTTCCATCGACTTTAATTATCTTTTGAACTAGTTGTTGTTTTTGGCAGATCAAGGTATCTATCGACGCGTATTTTTGATAAAAATTTTGGCTCCATTGGCTGCAATCATTACATAACAATATATAACTGAATCTGATAGGTCAGTCGAAGCACATTTTCCATATTAGCTGTAAATATTGCTAGTCGCGTTTCGCACCCTTCGTGCTGCTTTCGTCACTAGCGCGAACTGCCGTCCGCAGTGATAATCTTTACATTCCTTCGAAAACTATTCTTTATTCTTTTGTTGGCACTATGATTAGACGTTTTTTTTACGAAATTTATAAATAAACCTGAAATTTCAGTAAATTTTTTGTTTATTCATAGACGAACATACGCTAACTTAATGATACATAAAAAAATGTTAAAAATACTGTGATTATAACAGATAAGTATTTATAAGTAACTAATAATTAAAGCTTAGAGCGTTGGCTTAAATTTTAAGTGTTATCTAATTAAGATTAATTGAATGTTGTTACTGCTGTAAGACCTTATATGTGTGAAAAAAAATAAACTTATTAATTAAATTTTCTTTTATTAACATTTCCTTAAAGGATAAGTTTAATTGTAAAAAACCCGTTAGCTTCTTTTTATTTCCTGTTGACCTACAGACAATATATGAAGTCATCTTATCTTGTTTCGCTAGAAACTACCAGTTCATCCAAGAGCAAAACTCGTTGAAATCTGACTTATCCAACAGTTATATGTACGTACATATACAGGCATATTAATGCCCCATAGATTATACCAAATTCAGCAACGTATATATGTATATCGCTTACTGATAAAAAAAAGGTATTTATTCACTGCGACGCCGTAATAGAAATTGGACCCAGTCACAGAACAAACTTCTTCAACCGCAAAATAATAAGATGAACTTACACAAACTCAACTTAATATAAATGAATATAAAATGAATACAGACGATGATGAAGTTTTAATACTCTTGCAATAGTAGTATTGAATATATATTTCTTTATATTCGCTGAAGACATTCTCAATTATTTTTAATTGATTCTTTATTTTATGTTATTTTGAGTAAAGTTAAATAAAAGGATTCAATTTTTCTTAAAACTCGGCTTATTGAAACTTCTTAGAGATATTTTTTTGTTTCCTATATTTGTTGGTTGCAACAGTTATATGCATCGAGAAACAAAAACGCAGATTACATTTTAATTAGTTCTTTAAATTGCATTAAAATATATTCAATAAGAAACCCAAGAATTGATAATCACATTTTACCTAAACTATTTAAAATTTGTATAGAAAAAGCGATATAATGTCGGTATATTGTTGATTTTAGACTTGATTCACAGTTTGGATATGTATCAACAACAACCGAGTGCGAAATATAGAAAGATTAAGTAACCGAGTGTAAATATTTAACAGTTTTAATACTATGAAGGGTCTCTAGCGGAGGAGCTTTACAAAAATAAAAACACCAGTCAGCGAGAAAACAATCGGACTAACAAAGCTTTGGACCTGCTTGAAATTTCAGCATTTTTATATGCGACGGACGACGTGAAACATGGGTTGGATTTGATATGGCGGCGGTGATGTCTTCAAAAAGTTTTAGGTCAAACCGCAGCCACTGCTCCTGTCTGCTCCCAACTTGAGCTCCAGTGGTTCAGCCAGTCAGGCAGCCCGCCAGCCACTCAGCAATTTGAGTGCGTGTCTGTCCCAGTTGGTTGGGTGACTACATCCTGCGTGGAGCATATTAAATTTCTGGACCTGGCCAACAGCTGTGCGACGCCTTTAAGCCGAGAATTGAGACTCGCACCGGGTCTGACAAAACCAGTTTCAAGTCACAGTCTGTGCCTTTCGACGGCAGCTGTAAACAATCAGAGCTAACTGCATGGCAGGCACTCAGCCATGAAAAATGAATGATGATAAAGACGACGAAGACGGAGCCTACGTCGCCCCATCTGCGGGCACTGCGAAAGCCATTGACCAAAAAGGCTTCAAGCACTTATTGTTATTGCCCTACACTTTGAGAAATGTCTTAGTGAAATATCCAATAAATTATTATTTATTAAATATCTAATTGAAATCATTATTACTAATTTTATAAAACTCATTTAACGGGTACAATTTCATTTTTATCAAGCGACTTTTCGTCGTTATGTAAGCGCCTAGATATCGGACTCTATTAGAGCTAGAGCAACCAAACTTTGATAACAACACACGAACTTCCATAAGCCCCACGCAAATTAAGTTTGTTTTAAATTTTTGCATGCCCCTTTCACCTCCGCAAATCGTTAAAATTAAAGTAAAATTAATTACTTAATTAAAATCAAATCTTTCTAAGACTTTAGTTCTTTCTGATTTAAAACGTTTTTTTTTAGGTGTACACTTTTGGTTTTGGTCTGGGCTAAAGCATTTCCTACACCCGGCCACAGAGCTGGAGTGCATCTACCTGTTTTGTCTTTGCCTTTGGCCAACAGCTTCTAAAACTCGATTTTCAACACAAGTATATACATCTACTGCCCTTTGAAGCGGTCGGTGTTGATGTCGCTTGTTTGGTTTATGAATACTCAAGCACAAGTTTTGCTATTTGGTTTTTTACTCCAAAGTCGAGAACCGGTTGCGAGGTTCATAGGCGCGTTGTATACTCGTCTTGCTTTGTCGTAGGTACTTATTCGTACTTACTTAACTTATTTACTTGTATGTATTTGTATCTGAGCTGCTCCTCTTTGTTATGTTTTTCGCTAGCTATTCTATTCTTTTTTTGTTATTCACTTTTCGTATTCGCTATTTTGCAGAATTTTCTCGCTTCGTAATGCTTCACTGCCTCCGTCCTCTGTATATTTTGAATCAGAATCAGTCTAATAAATATATTTAACTTGTTTTGTCTTATTTGCTTTTCTGTTTTGAATATGCCAAATTATATGTAAAGGGTTTATTGACTTTTTAATGCTTTATTAAGCAGGTCAAATATTTAGAATTAACACTGACCAAAAAAAAAAGAGTTTTCAACCTAAAATGTTGCAAAGATATTTTTTAGATTTTTAGAATTTCTTAAATGTCTTTTAAAATTGTAAACACATCTTATAAAATACTAACACGATGTTTACTGTTATCTCAATAAAATTTAAAATTGAATCTAACTTTAGAATCACGCTTATGAAATACATTCTGAATAACCTCAATATAACACTTTTTTCCTTGAGTTTCCAATAGCCCAGAAATAAAACAATTCGCGTAATCTGTAAATATTTTTTTTGACTTGTTAGAAACATAATAATCTGCCAAGTAGACTCGCCCTTTAATTCCTACAGTAAACCAAGGCCTAGGTATAACCATGACTTCAACCTGCGCATTGACAGAAATTTCTTAGTTTTGCTGATGACTGCAAGCTACCATAAAAGTCTCTACTTTGCTTGCCAAGAAACTGGTTAAGCTTTAGCAACAACCACAACCAAATTGTTGGCAATTGGTAGTTGGAAGTTGGAAGTTGTTGGTGCATTTGGTGCATATATCTACCAGTTTCTCTTTTATGGCCAAGACAAGTTCTTGACACTCAAAAGCCCAGCGAACAGACAACAACGCCTACAGATGCCAAAGTAATGTATCTGCGTCAAAAATATGTATCAACAAGTGTAACTGTAGCTGTAACCGTAAGCTGGTCTTAAAAATCTGAAATATGAAATCGCTGTTTTGCCTACCTTCAATTCAATTTAATCGCACACTCAATGCTTAATGCATTCCCAGGTACGATCAGTTCCAGCTGAGCGATTCAATAAACGCAGGGCCAGTCTGCGAAGCGTGCCACACAACATGCAATGAGATATCCCAAGCCCCTCTTTCACTCAGCTTAACTCGTACTTGCAGTTAAGTAAAAAGTAATTTAAAGTGGATTCGCAGCCATTATTAGATTGCCCACATAATAAATGATGTAAAAAGTAGGCGTACTCGCGATCACAGATCTTGCAAAATTACCAAAAGAAATGAAGTCTAATAAAAAATTACACCAAAATCATTTCAAGCGTGCAGTTATATTTCACATTTATTTACAATTATTTCTGATTTTCTTAATAGCAAAAACTGTTTTATTTGCAATTTTCGTATTCCTTGTCTATAATTTGGGTATAATATTATAGTTTTACTTATATAATGTAAAAGATTTTTAAACAGTAAGTCCACATTTATAAAAGTTAAGCATAAAATATATGCAAAACAAATCTCTATTAAATACAAGAATAAGTTAATAATTCAATATATACTGGACTTAGAGTTACTAAGAGCAGAACTGTAAGAGAAAAATATTTTTTAAGAAACTAATAGCGCTTAACTATTCAAGCTACTTATATCTAAGAATATTTATTTATTTATATAGTATTTTACCATATTTTTAATTTATAAATTTTTAAAAATGTAAAAACAAATTGCATATTTGACCAGATGCACAAGGAAATGTAGATAAAATTTCTGAAACTACATTAAGATTCGAGAGCTCTTATATCCAGTTAACTTATTCTTCTCTTGTTCCAAGCCCTTGTTCTCAAATTCAATTCAATCTATTAAGTTTGAATTTTTTGAGAATTGCAGGTTTTTTACGGGGTAAAAGTAATTTGAACTTACCTATGTCTACCGTGAACATTTGGAATTTACAGTTTGATGTTATCGAGTATGTACATTTTCAATTTGATAACTCACTTTGTAAAAATCAAACTGTTTCAGTAATATTCGCTTTATGGCATTAAAAATCAACTTAAACTGTTTTAATTAACTAGATGTGGATAAACAGTTCAAAACACAGACTTTTCTGACCCCAACTGCTTTTATAAAGTAGCAAGGCCAACAAATCATTGTTGTCCAGTTTACAATGACTGTGTTACAAGCATGAAATGGATAGGGACTAGGCTGCAAAAGATTCGTGGTGATTTGCCGACTACTGTGCAAAGTATTGGGGTGTGCTTAAAAAAATAAATGCAAAATAAAGCAAAAATTTGTAAATGCTCGTAAAATCCATCTCTTCCTCCCTCCTTTCTCTCTCTCTCAAGTCGACAATTCAAAAAGTTGGCTTGCAGTATTTCTTAGCATTAATTTACGCCAATTGTTGTTGCCTGCTTTCGGTTTCATTATGATTTGAAAAATCATGCAATGCTTTGGCTGCAACTGTGCTTGTTGTTGCAGCAAGCATAGATTGCAACATTCATTTTGTATATTTTTGGTGCTGCTGCCGTTGCAGTTAATCATTTTTATGTTGTTGTTGCTGATAAATTAGCAGCTGCGCACAAGCTGCTTTCAAAACGTGGTTTGCAGGATACGAGTGTATTTGAATGCAAGCCTGTTAGCTGCTGGCATAAAAGCTGTACATGCTGCGCTGCGTATGCGCAATCTTTAGTGTTAAATATACGTATCGGTTGCAATTGAGGGTAATAGTTGATGTTGTGGACTTGATTTTTTGTTAGTTCAGTATTGTATGAGTTTTCTAAATATCTTATTTATATCTTTATTATATTGCTTATTTATTTATTAATTTAAACCTACCGCAACAAAGACTTTCTACACTTCTCTTAACACTTCTTCACTCAAGTCTTTGGGATATCGCCTGAGTTCATCTATAGCAATGTGAAATTTGTAATACCTAAACATAATTTTGATTTGTTGTTCAAACGCTTTAAATGACCAAAATTTGTTGTACCGCTGATTTAAGTGTGAAGCAATCTGTCAAGCTAAGGGTTTTACGCTTTGCAAATACAAGTTATAAAGATATTAATTAGATTCCTCACTTATTTTTTTTTTAATTTCTGACAGAACGAACGTATTATATATGTATCTATATTTTAAGAAGTTCTTTTCAGAATCGTGCTTTTGTGTGAGGCAAAGAATTTATATTACATTCTTGCCCTATATTCAATCTACATATCTTATCAATTAAATTGTTTGACTTTTCTCGCTATCAATTATGGTTGCAGGCTTGTTGCAGTTGATTTCCATTTTCTATGCATTATCTGCTGCCTTCCATCGCTGCCAACAGACTGACAAGTGACTCACACGCCCCCAATTACTAATTGGGGTCTTTACTCTATTACACACCATAACAGACGCTTATCAGTCAAACATTCAGTTTCACACACACGCGATAAGAAAGGCGCTACAATTAAATGGTTTGGATCGGAATTCTATTCCACTATCATTTAATTTAGATACACGCAATATGAATTATATGTTTAAAGTACTTAGTTTTGTAAGCTGGCGATAACCTATTAAAATAACCTTTTGAAATACGTCCGTGTAATGAGACTACGTAAATTTGTGTCACCTGCTTTGCCAGGGGCTTAGATGGAATGTAGACCACTAAAACATTATGAGAATTTAAGATGTATTGAAACGTAAGGATTTGTAAATAAACATTTCAGTGAAGTAGCGTTAAATTAATCTATTTCTTAAGCCTAACTTTGTTCTTCTTCTTATTTATTACAGAATACTTTATGTATAAGGTGGGCATATCGTGCGAAACTTGAGTTAAACCAATAAAGGACATTGGGTATGCTATCAATGTTTTATTATTTAGACTTGTTATTAAAATAACCTTACAATCGTATCAAAAACAAAGTCGAAATCTGTTCTCCCGTCCCAAAAAATATTAATCAATGTAATATCAATATACATGGTATACAAATATATTTGTATGACATTTGGCACATTAAGTCTCACAATTTCAGATTCAATTTAAATTTAATGAAAATTCCTATAAAATACATTAACCTGCATTTCAGGCGTAACAACTTCGAGATAATACTTGACGTCTTATTAAATATTTCGAATTTAGCTGTGCGAATGGCGCAAAACCTGAAACTGCTATCGTTTAGCCTGCAAATAGTTATGCAGAGTCGTTAACAAAATTTGATTTAAATTAATGCAGAATCCCTTTTAAATTGAATTATAATTGTTGCATAATTTTAACAGAACGGCGTGAGTTTTGTTTAATGTATATAAAGAGCTCTATCAGTTGTAGGAATTAAAATTGATTATATATAAACCTAGTCTAAATTGGTAAGGTCTCCAAATAAAAGTATTAGGTTTATAATATACAAGTGCAATACAAACTAAGAACTACATGAAAGGCCTAACCATATTAATAACAATATGCTTTTGATTTACAATCACGTATTTGAAATTGGAAAATTGAAACCAAATTATATGCGATAGATTTGCTTAACAAAGACCTGAAATGTGTGTACCAACCTTGGGGCACACCATTTTACATTTCCACACATATTGCAAATCGAAATCGATTTCAAATTACTTATATTACGTGTAGAAATCTTAAAAAGGAAACAAAGCAATTCAGATTCGAGAGTCGCGAGAAAGTCAACCTTGTGTGAGCAAAGTAGGAAGACACTTAACATTGTTGACAAATAAATCACACCGCAGTCAGGGAGAGAGATGGAGATATATTGAGATCGAGAGATATGCTTAAAACACAAAACCGGCATTTAAAGAAGATACTTTTTATGTATGCCTTGAATGACCAGGAATACAACAGAAATAACAAATATAAACGCAATAGTCGATTCCCTGACCTTGAGATACCCGTTACTAAGCTTTGATATACAAATGGGTATTTCCACAGAATTGTCAACCAGACCAAAAATATAAAAATTTATTTAAAACTCACAACTTCCGAAATTTTTTTCCAGAAATATTTTCAATTTGGATGAATATACCGACAGCATCTTTAACAAAATCCAGTTTTTCTATAACAAAAATCTTTTCCATACTACAACTTCGTTTTCGATGTACCGTTCCTATGGCAGCTGTATGATATAGTTAACTGATTTCAACCAAATTTGGTCAAGATGTATATTACCACCCCAGATACATACTATATCAGTTTAGTTATGATATCTCAACAAACACAAAACTTTTCCATACTAAAACTTTATTTTCGATGTACCGTTCCTATGACAGCTATATGATATAATAAACCGATTCTATCCAAATTTGGTCAGGATGTATAATACCAGCCCAGATGCATATTCTATCAGTTTAGTTATGATATCTTAACAAACACAAAACTTTTCCATACTAAAACTTTATTTTCGATGTACCGTTCCTATGACAGCTATATGATATAGTGGACCGATCCAAAAATTAAAACAAACTTAGTTGCTGGGTGATCCAGGAACCTACTTACAGTTTTGTATCTATTTTTGATCATTAAATCTTAGTTTGAGTCATCCGTGAAAATACCGAATGTTAATTATATTTAAAAATTTGAATGACAAGGAGAAAAAATAAATCACTATGAAAAGTACCAAATAAGGACGACAGTCGGCTTCGTTCAATATGGAATACCCGATACTGAATTGAAATATATATTGATTTTATTTATAATTCGATATTAAAAAAACTTTTAGGTGAAATCTTAAAGCAAGTATAACTAACAGAGTGGATCACCTTGTATTCAGTAAAAAAGTGCAAAATTATGAAAAATTCTAAGAAGATTTGCTCAAGAAGACATGGGTCTTAAATCATTATCTACATTAGGACGATTGTATGTGCTTAATTTACTTTAATCATTTTTGAGAAGATTCTACGTTATTATAAATTAAAGTATTTCTATATTAATAAGATATACCCAGACGAACTTGCTCATACAACAGACTGATTCAAATTCTTATATATTTTTTATAACATGCCATTTTTATAAATATGTTAAAAAAAACTGTCAAAATCATCGATAAAGTCATGTAATAATAGACATGTAGTTATCAAAATTGGCGACCATTAAACCGCACCCCTTATCAGACAAATTGGTTAAGCAACAACTTCCGTAAATGCCTGTGGTCAATACTTTGACAAAGATTAATCGCAGATTGTAACTACACACTCACTATCAAATACAACAATATACACCCACATGGACAGTCAACAAACACACATTTAAACAAGTGCAATCCATTACTCATTTCTTTGTTCGTTACAGTTTACTGTCGCCTAAATAATCACACAAAACGACAGTAGAACTTGTCGTCGCAACAATATATGAACATGCCGTACTTTGCATATTAAGCACTTGCCTAACAGCAACAGCAGCCATCTAACAACAGTTGAAAAACACCACCAAAGCGCTACATTGACTTATTGAATTTACATTTACAAAATGTGAGCAAGAATGAAAATGCATCTCAAAATACAAATGAATTGTCGACACAACAGACGTCTTCAATCAGCAGAATATTGCATTATCAATAGTTATTTTGAAACTATAAAAGATGTGCGGAAATAAAATGCGCATAATTTTTAGACCCTGTACTTAAAAAAAGTACAGGGGTTTATTGGGTTTGTTTTAAAGAATATGTGCGTAACAGGCAGAAGGAGGCTTGGCAGACCCTATAAAGTATATTAACTATTCAACAGCCGAGTCGATATAGCAATGTCCGTCTGTCCTGACGTCTGTATGAACAAAAGAATATCAGAGACTATGAGAGCTAGTGACACCAAACTTGGTATGTAGGTTTTTCTATATTGCAAGCAGATCAAGTTTGTTTCAAAATTGGGCCACGCCCCATTTAACGCCCAAAAATCGAAATAAATATTTTATATCCAAATAATAAGAACAATTTAAAAGCTAGTGACACCAAATTTTGTATGTAGATTCCTCTATATTGCAGGCAGATAAATTTTATTTTATTTTATACATATTGAAATTATTTTTACCAATGCTTACAAGTACATGAATACGTATTATTTAAGAAAAAAAATTGTCTTTCGTCGTTAGGGGCCCCATATCTATCCAAGAAAGTTGGTTTGGTTAAATTCAGAAGAAAAAAGTCCAAATTTGTTGCCTAGTGTTATCATGTAAAACTTTTGTGCAACAATGCGACTACAAAAGCTGAAAAATCGCGGGGGCTGTTTACTGTGTACTGTAACGGGCAAGTGATACCCCTGTTTTCCCCTTTCGCGTTTAGTAATTTGTTCTAGTTGATAATTTATTTGAATATTTTGCTTAATTATAATAACAAAAGAAACATGCACAGCAGCATTTCGCAACAATAGTTGTGATATTTTTGCAACAACTGTTTGTATAATTTATCTGTACAGCAAAAAACTGGTCAAGAGCTCCGACAAGAGGCTACTTTTCCTACTATGGCCTTGAGTCGCGCTAATCACAGACTAAAGTCTCATAGACACTTGGCAAGAGATGAAAAATGATTGTCGCTAATTAGACCTCATCTCATCTGGATATGAAGAATAAGACCTCTGCTGCGATCTAACTTAACTATTAAGCCCTAAGACAAATGATATGCTTAACATAGGAACTGAACCGAGTCAAATAAAGCTGGCAACCATTTAAAGTCTGATGTCGACCACTTAAAGTCGATTAACCGAGAGTCCGCTGCGCACCGTTCCGCTTCGATCAGGCCAGGATTTGCGTTTGTTTGAGTTTTCAATCTTAATTTCTGGTTCTATACATTATATTCTACATAAGAATACAAACATTGGGTCTTCTTCGTGTTGCGGTTCGGTCTTTAAGCACAAAAGAATCATGATGCCGCCAGCGATTCGAATCAAAACGTGCATAAATTGTTATGCCTCCTTCCTTGACTGGTTCTCCACTGTGCCTTGTCTACCTAGTGTATCAAACAGTAGCGGCATTCATTAATCAAAGACCAAGCTATCGGTTGTGTGTACTCCCATTACCTATTATGGCAGCTCAAGCTTGCGTATTAGTTACACTTTGGCAGGAGTCCCGAGAGGGGTCGAAGCATCAAACTTGGAACTCATTGAATGTGCCTCATGCGTTATTATAAGTGCTCGAATTGAGTTATGGATGAAGTTGTCTGAATGTGAGCTAAGTTTAGCTCATCTTGACCTGGGCTGGGCTCTGCTACGGTTAGCTTGGAATTGGTTGGGTTGGGTAAAGTTGGGTTGGGTCAAGGTAAGCGTTAAGTTGAGCTCATCAGAACAGCAGACGACACGTCTTTTAAGTGGAATGTCTGTGTCTTACGGTATCAGTGAGTGACAGACAAGGCCAAGGCTTTAGCTTAACTCGACTCGTACATCCATTGAAGCACTAATTTATATTATTAGCATTATATCTCACTTTTATCCGCAAAGAATCCTTTTCTTAAGGGGCTGGATAAATTTTGTTTGCTTGTTTGATTCGACGTATCAAAATAACAACAAGAATCGCTTTGGATTATTTATGTTTCCTTTTCATTTTTTATGCAAATGTTTATTTATTAAATAAACACGCAAAGTGCGTGTCATCTGCTCTCACAGACACACGGCAGAAAGTATGAAGAGCTCTTCAATAACATAGGGATGGTAACTTGAGGAGTCAATGAACCGTTGCAAGGACAACACATTTATTAAGGACAGACAGAATGTTTATTTGAAATTTGGAATTAAATGCGTTGGCGTACTAACGAACTTTGCATCTATTCATAAATTGTCATCATCATGATGACTTGAGTCGATAGTATTGAAGTGAACGCTAACTACTCAATATACATAGTTATTACTTCAATCTGGAATATTCGAGTGTTTTCTGTAAGATAAAGAGATGAAGTATAAGCCAAGTGATCCCGGAGTATTTAATAAAAATTACTTGGAGCTTTAATAATAAATAAATAAAAATTATTATAAATATTTATGCGTGCAACTTAAACATTTATGAAGTCATTATAACTAGCTCTGACGACAAACGTACTAGAACTGACAATCTTTTAAGTACTTTTTATTTTATATTCTTCCTTGATAAGTTTTAAAGTTGACAAAACTTTTTTTCGACCGCATTGCGTATTTCCGCTTTAGTGCAGAGTCCTGTCATCGAGTTTTCAGTCTCTGATCGTTACCTGCTATACTGCAAGTACTCTCTGGACAATCAATTATAAAAGATACTGCGCAACCAAGCGTGAAATTAGCTGCGTGCAGCAGACATTCGAGTTCTTCTTTTGCTCAGACCATTATGACATGTACGTGTACATTGGCACACACCCCTAACTAACTCTGACTTTCATGTAATGTTTTGTTTTACTCATTACATGGCTATCGTCATCATTGTCATTGTCATCGTCATCGTCATTGTCATTGTTGTTGGTAGTCACAGTCGATAACATTTCATATTATCATTTCTCTTGCTTTATTAATTTATGCATTTCTGTTGATTGTCTGCGTTACAGTTGACAAGTTTTTCTACCTGCCTAGGAGTGTGTTGTTCGCTTAGAATAGAGACTTTTATAGGTAGACAACCATGGTTATTATACTTCTCATACGACGTTTGTAATGAGTTGTAATGGTTTCTGGATTTTAGTTATAGTTGTCTTTTATTTGCGACGCCGATTAATTTTACGAGCCTTGTAGTTGTCTGATTCTTGTTATAAATTGCCAACTAACTTTATACGCACATTTTATATTATACGTGTATATGTATGTATACAGTTTATTTATGTATCTTTGTTGTAATATTACTCCGTCTCGCATTTGTAGTAGCCAACACTTGTTTGGCAAGTCCTCATGCGTCTAGCTTGAGGTTTGGTTCTATTATTAATTACTATACTTGTGTTGTTATGGTACTATTTTTTTGTATTGTATGGATTCAACGCTTAATCTAATAAAGAAAACAAAAAAGTCAACACTTTATATTTAACTTGTTTCTCTTTTCAGACATTGCACTGGAAGCATTTTTGTTTAAAGGTGAGTTCAACTGTCAGTAATTTATTTTGAGACCAGAAAATGTAAAAAAAACACAAGAAAAATACCCAAAAATAAAATTAAATAATTAATTAAAGCCGATTGGAGGCGTATCGAATGGCAGATTCTTATGCAATAGCTTGAGTTGCGGTCATATGTCATGTCAAGGGGTTCAAAGATCATTGACTTGCCTCATGTCTTAGAGAAGCCTTAAATAATTTAAAAGTTGATTTTTTGTATAGATACGAACATTTTGTTAAGCTGGAATTTAAATACAATGTCTTCTTGGGTTGAAGTTAAAATCATTAATATCGTTAGAATAGCTTATTCCTTACTCAGTTGGCTGCTCCACTGACCCACTGACTCCACTGTCAGAGTGTCACAACTGATAGCAGCTACAATGTTGCAAGCTGCAACTTGCACCCATAACAATCATAAACTCTTTCATAAATACCGACATAAGATAAGCATTTTATTTCGAAGTCACTGCATAATACATAACTTAAAAGACAGACAGACATTCAGACCTACAGTTTATCAGTGCGGCGTTGTGGAGTATTGACTTTAGATATTGCCGAATGAATACTCGTATTCATACTTGTGAGTCGATATTCAGTTGCTGCCCCAGTTGCCGGCAGTGGCAACTCCCTTATCAGCCCTAAACAGAGTTTGAGAATGTAGACGAAAGGCGTTTGGTTCATTCAACTTATAGAAGCGTTATAGAACCAGCCTGCTTTGGCATGCTAAAAGTGTATTGCACTTGACGACGAGTGCTTCCTGTATGATAAATACTCCGGATACTCCAATATGTGTCAAGTTATTGTTTGCCATTCGCCAGTTTGCAATTTCCCAGATACACAGTTTGGCGCGAAAGATATTTTTCTATGGCTGCTGCCGTCTCTGCAGCTGTCATTGAGCTAGGCTTTTGTTTGGCTTAACTCTAATGCTGATGCTGCTGTGTCATTGTTTGATATTCCAGCAGCAGCAGAAAAAACTTTTCATATTCATGCATAAGCTCGTATTATTTTGTTTTCTTTATTTAAACTTTTATGCATTAGCCACAATGCGTAGCTTAATCGGTCACCCACAATGCTTTCAGAATCTGAAACTTTAATGAGAATGACTTTTTTTATTGAATGTTGACTCGATGAAGTTCTAGAAAACTGCCGAATCTCGCAGAGTGTGGAATTTTTCTCGCATTTTCGGAAAAATACGTTACACCTCAGAAGAGGTCAACACAAGGCTCAATGCCGAAATTGCACTCTTAACTGACATGTTTCTGTTTTTATATTATTCCATTTCTTGCTTCGATTTTTCTAATTTTACCCGATACATGCATAGCTTGTCAAGAATTTAAACGAGTTCGTTTCCCTTTCGGTAGTCAGTTGGTAGTCGGTTTAGATTGTTAGGTTCCAGTTGCTGGTTAGAACCAAAACAACAGAGCCACATTTTAAAGCAGAACCTGTTGAATTATTACTGAGGTGACTCAAAAGAAATATGTGAACAAAGGGCAAGAATTATAGTATATGCCTCTAAAACAGAAAAACTGCCAAAAGCAGCTTAACAGAGATTTATGAAAGTGTATTTTTCGGTGTTGAGATTCTGTTCAATCATTTTATATTTTATTTTTATTAATATGCAATAATACTATTTTTAGACATTAATGTCCTTTTATTCAATGTATACTTAAGCGGTCTGATAACTATTTGAGATCAAAAACAAAACATTTACATTTTAAAATATTTCCAAATCATATATGCACCTTAGTGTTAATATACTAATTCCAGTTTGTTATTAACCCATTATCACCTTCAATCGATGACTCAAAACATCACTTAGCCTTCCTCCAAATAAAAAGTCGTTTGCCAAATGTTTAGAAGAAAGTCTAACAGAATAAAAGAGAAATAAAATAAATGTTTTCCACATATGGTTAATTGTTATTTAGCGTGATTGGAAAGAAGGCAGCACACCTGTGCAGCTTGTCGTCTGAATAAGCAAATGGCAAAGAATTTTAAAACTTGGAGTTAAGTGTTTTTCTTGAATGCGTTGCGTCACATTCTGCATCTGAAAAGATGTTGACATTTTATGACCCAAATTGGGGCGGCCCTTTTGCTGGGTCGAATCCATCGAATGCATATGGATATATTGTACATTAACTCGGATGCAAAAGAAAAAAAATAAAGACTTGAAAAAGTTTTATGAGCCAATTACATGCAACACTGGGCACTAAGAACGTAAAGCATTTATCATATGCTAAATTCTCATCATGTAAATTGTTAGCACTGCTTCTATAAAACCAAAACAAAGTCAGCCAGCGTCTATCATTAAACTGTCGTAAATCTCAAGTAATTGACATTATACCCGTACAATGGCCATGCACACCGGTCAGACGGACGGACAAACAGATAGACAGACAGGCAAATAAGCAACAATTACCTTCAAGTTAGAGATGTTTTTTCTTCGTCAAATACACGTAGCAACTATTAAGCTAAAGATATCACATAAGAGAATAAATGACTTAGCGAGCGTAGCATTTCAATACTCTAACTTAAGAAGTTTGTTAGCAACATCAACCGAATGGGTTTTTTAGAGAACACGTTATTTAAAAGTAGAAATACCCTTAAGAATATAACCACTGTACATAAATTCAAGTCTTCAATGTGTCTTAATGTTAATGCAACTATTTATATAACAATTTTTAATTTAATTTTAGTCTGGGATGAATACTTGCATCTTACGAAATAAATAAAATAGGAAGCCAAATTATTGGACACTGCACACCACAGTCTTCAGAAGAGATTATTTAAGTTAAAAGTCTCTAAACTACAGACAGCTTGAGCATTTACTTAAATAGTTCGACATTTGGCATAGATACTATGAATACAAATACTAATACAAATGCAAGTGCGAGTGCGAATAAAAAAACGAATACAAATACAAATTTGAGTACGCATATCTTGAGATTGCGAATGCTCACAATTTAAATGCACAATTAAAATAAAGCAAAACAATGGACGTATGTCTATGTATGCATTCTTAGTCTGACACACTAAACAAAAGGCTTGCAGCAGGCAGATTGCATTTTTTCTCACCAGAAACCCCTTCATCACCATTTATCTTTCAGCATGTTAGAATAGACAACGTGTTTATCGCCTTCTTTGTCTGAGTATTACGAAATGCAAGCCAAACGGCGCAGCGTCTGTGAATGTGCCCACGTAATTCTATATAGAATCGCCGCACACGACACTTCATATACATATGTTGACTACGGGAGAGTGAGGTGCGGTGATCGTGGGAGGGAGCTTGCTAAATATAAATAAACTGCAAAAAATACACGTAATCGCAAGTGTTAGCTAATAGCCACAGATGACGCTACAATAGCGACAGAAGGTCTGCTAAGGTGGTCAAGGTTTGATAAAATCCCATAATATTTATTAAAGTTTATCAGAAATGAATAATATGGATGAATATCAACTTAACGCGTAAATAAATATATCAATCACTTTTCTGAGTAATGTTTGCATATTGAACAGGAAATCACAAATTATAATTCAAATTCATGGAATAATCAAAGGTAACGCCACATGCGGTGAAATGAGCTGAGATTGCACAAATTCGTTGAACCATTGTTACTAGAATGACGCGTTTTGTTTGTTGGTTTTTCAGGTTCTTTGACTCTCGATGAGGCATTGGCTGATACGAATTTTTGCTTATTAATCGCATGAGTATTTGCATAAAACATTCCAATGTTAATCATAACACAAGATTCTGACGTAAATGTGATTCAAGGTAACTAATAGTAACAACTATACTTTAGTCTTATTAGATCAGTGATTATTTCTTGTTACTAGTGTCAGTCTTTTTCATTTTAATTTCAGCATTTTCTTTTATTAACTCGAGAATCTTCATTGGGGCCACCCTAAATTTTGACTATATTTGTTTATCTTTGACGAAATTCAATTAAATCAGCGAAAATTCAAATAGTAAAACATAGTAAATCAATCATTACTAAGTTTTATTTGCACTCACTTAGTCACTTAACTTAACTTTAATTTTTTTTATCTTAAAATAATTGACAGTTTCTAGTCATAGAAAGGCTGTCATTATTTTACTCTACGCAGACGGTTTGTCCAAGTTGTGATGTCAATTGGTTGCCTGCCACTCTTCATTTGTCAGAACGTCAAGTAATAAATTATCAACTAATTTGTCAAATGTGTCATAAAAATGTTTAAGACACTAAAAAGAACTTTGAGCATAAAAACATGTAGGTCACGAAAAATGCCACACTGTAGCAGCAAAACATCTGACAATTTACAATACTCCAAAGCATTAACAAGAAACAAAGAGTTAGAGTGCAGAACTCACACAAAGAAAAAAAAGTCGGAGAAGTAAAATTCTAATTGCATTTCCTGTAGGAGGGTAAACATAATTTCATTTGAAAAACTCATAAATTAACAAACAACTTCCGATAGAAAAACAAAACAATACAAAACGAATGAAGCACGAACAACAAAAATAATAATAAAGAAAAGTTGTCAAAGGGTCGACAACCAACGAGAGCAACAACATCAACAACAACAACAACTTGCATAGATGCAAAGTGAGGCCGTCCCCCTATTGGAATTCTCGGGTCGGTTCTGGGTTCCGGGTAGGGAGTGTCGGTGATGTTGCAGTAGTTGTCAGAGAGCCGTTAGAGTGTGACCAGTGGAGAGTGGAGCCACTTAACCGCTCTATATGCTGTGCCAACTCCAACTGTGGCTGACCGCCTGCCACATATTTCATAGAACATGGACCAGAGAATAGTCGAGAATCGCTCCCTCGTAATACTGGAGAATGTTAATTAGTTTTGACTGCTGTGGCGTTCTTTATGATGCAATGAAATTCTTGTGGTCTCTGGAATCTCGTGTACAAAGTCATCAATTTTATTTTTATTTTCTTTTTGCACTGTAATTAAAATTCAACTTCATTTTATTGCGCCTTTTAGCACTAATCATGTTCACTAATTATGTTCCCACAAAATTTTAAAATAGTTTTCAGTTAAAAATGCATGAAAAAACACATATTCTTGAGGTTAACATGAATGTAACGAGTCTTAAATCACAAGTCGTTGCGACTAAGTATTATATAGTATGGTATTAATTGTGTTAGTAGCAGTTGTCAATGGTCATGACTCTAGTTCTATATATTTTTCCGATCCACACAGAACACTAAGTCTAATCCAAGCTATGTAATCCTTACCAAACTGAATATACCGAAAGTTTTGGAGGTCTTTCGCCTTCGGTGTATTTTTTAAAATACTTAACGTAAAGGAGAAAAACAAGTTTAATTAAAAGATATTGGTGCCTTTTCCATTTCCGACAAAACTAGAATTTTTTTCATAAAATGCTTAATGAAAGCAGTGAAGTATATTTTTAAGATTCTTATATGCTTTTGGCTTATTTCGTTTATATGCAGTATGTGGTAATAATTCGTATTATATTTTAAGTAATATATTTTTTTTATGCTCTTAATATCGAAGCACGTGGCAATTAGAATGTATAACTATAAATTGCGGCAAGTTTTCAATGTAAAATCCCTGAGTGCTAGTGGGAGTGTGTGTGAATTCCATATTGCAGCCTTTTCAGTATAATTGTTTTATTTTGGCTAAAAATAAAACCGAGCATTTACGTGCTGATTAAACAGCGTAAACTATGCGAGGAATTGGCGCGTGAAAGATATCGTTTGATTTCATTTTCACAGAGGGGTGCTAGGACTGGCGCGGGATAATGATGATGATGATGATGTTGATGAGGAGGAGGAGGAAGAGGAGACGAGGGAATGGGAAGAGGGACAACAATTGGAAAGCAACCAAAGTCGAAGCGTTAATTAGACGCAAGATATGTGCAAAGTGAAGATGTTCGACAGCAGCATTGCAATTTCACTGAGAAAACAAAGCCAATTATCAGCGCGATTTGGTATGGCTAACCCCCTTCGCAGCCTCTCCACTCCAGAGTAATACTCTAAAGGCAGCCGATACTCTCGATATCGATTTCACTCACGGCGGGGGGAGAGTACAAAATATGAACAAATTAAACTCACGTTTGTAAAACTCGTTCGCGAATGCGCTTTTCATTTTCCATTGCAATGACAATTCGGCCGACAGGGGGCGCCACTCACACTTGCCAATAGCAACAGAAACAACCGCAGTAGCAGAAACAACAACAGCTGTTCACATTTGCCTTTTTAGTTGCTATCTGTCTACTCCTCTGAATGATCTTTCTGTATATTGTATATTGAGCTCACACAAACAACAAAAATATCATAAATTCTTTCGGGGGCAATCGCCGCCGAATACAAGTTCCTTTCTCTTTAGTCGTCCATCGCAATTACCCACCTCTATCGACCTGTCTAACATAACTTGGTCACTGGGTCGGTCTCGGACCACGTCTGGTATTCGATGATCTTGCGCCACAATCTGTTCTTCGTCCACATTGCCCCTCTCTTCCTATTCTTGTTATTTGCTATTTATTTACTTATGCATCACTTACCATCACGTAGCAGCCGAGCAGCAACAACAAAATCGAAAAATGGAAAAGTTTAATGTGTTTCTTTTTTGTTTCCAAGAATTATAATGAGGTTGCTCAAGTGGTTAGTTCTGAAATTCTGGAAAGTTACCTAATTTACTAAGTTGATTAAAGGTGAATAAATTTAAGGGAGTATTTATTGTGATTGTAAACCCAAATAATTTTAAAAATAAAAAAAAAATATTACGCTTTATGAATATTCTATACGAATATTACAATTAAATGGATTGATAAATGATATATTTTAGAGCTAAATTTTCAAAAGGCTCTCAGAATTTACTTTCTTAAATTTTTTGGGAAGATTCAACTTTATCTTTGGGAAATTGGTTTACATTCTTTGTGAAATTTTTACAAAATATATTTCTCGTTTGAGCCACTCGTTTTTATAGTTGAAAAGTCCAACGTTTCGCATGCAATTGACATTTGCAATTTAAATTGTTTTTTGGTTGGATCTCATAAATTACCGTTGAAATCAACAGCCCCAAATGACTTACAAAAAGATCGTAGGTAGACCACAGACCTTTTGTAGCCCAATGCCTCGAGATTTGAAACGGAAAATTATGCATGGCTCGATAAGATGCGAGACTCTCGAGAGTCTATAATCAAGCACGGAGCAAAATTTATCTTAGGTCAAAGCCTATAGACAACAAAATTGACAGCGATCCAAATGAAGCAGAATTAGGATAAGAAGAAGAAGGAGAAGTACGTATTGGAGACGCGACTGAAGCTTGCACTGATTGCCAATCGAAAGAAATTACAACAAAAGCAGCAATTATGCATTATTTTTAAATAAATTTAAAATAATGATTATATCATTATTTTTAAGTTTTAGTTTTTTGATCAAAAATAATGATTATCGGTGAAGAAAATCGTAAAAACCATTATATAATCATTAAAGAGTCATTTTTAAAATAAATCTTATAATGATTACGGTCCCTGATATTAACTATTTTACTTGTTATCGGTGGCGTCAGGCTTTCTACACTCCATTATATATAACTAAAAAAAAATGTTAGAGACCTTATATAGTATTTCTAGTGTAAAACGATAAATTATGGTTACAAGCAAATAATGTCAACGTTAATACTGACGATTCGACGGATATACAGTAGGATATATCTGAATCTACTGATACCACACAGCATTTTTCTTGACAATCTTAATGTACTCTCTATAGTTTTTCAAGAGTCTATTAAGCTGAGTTTTTGTTGTTATGACAGCAAACATTGAATAGCCAATTGATAGGAAATTGGGTGAAATTTTGAAAAAGAGTTCGAAGTTTTCTCTATAATACTTTCAAACTGGAAATAAAGTGACGTATGTTGGTTCATTGACTGCTTAACTGATGCAACTGCAAGCTGTAATTAATTCACATGATATTGGAGTCTGTGTGTTTATGATGTAAGCTGGCTGATTGACTATTGAACAGCACAAATTAATAATTGATTAGATATCATGCAGCGCAGCAATATATTAATTATGTAGGTGCATGAAAAATGGGCGGAGCTGTTAAATAAATGAAAAGTATCAATTACATTGTCTCCTTTTTGAACCATTTGAAATAAGTGGTAAAACGGTAATCGGTACGAATAGCGGAAATCACATACTCTTTTATTTACCATAGGGAAATCAATTTGAATCCAAATAGCAAGTCTGTTTGATTAGCCATCTCCGACAACTGTTGCAAGTGGACATAAAACGTAAAAATTGTTTGCGTGCCACAGAAAAACTAAAGAAAATGAAAAATTAAAACTGAACACAAATAGCGAGCAATTGAAGAGTATTAATAGCCATTACAACCCTGGCTGCCCTTAAAATGCCGGCAGTGCGCTCTGTTTAGCACGGTTAAGAGATTGAGAGGTGTGACGTGTGTAAGTTATGCGGCCAGATGAAAAAGACAGAAGCACAGACAAACTGTCAGGGAAAGACAAGACAGGTCAACAATCGGAAGTTGGAAATTGCGGACAAACAATAGAAATCGGGTAGGAAAAGTGTCGAATGGTTGATTTTGGGAATAGGGAGGTGATGTGTAGAATACTCTTCAAAAATAGACTGTATTCAGTTGAAGATGTAGTTGAGTCAAAGGGCTTTCCTTTCGTATAAAATGACGAACAAATCAGATGCAAGATATTAGCAAAATAGAGGTAAAAAAAAATATATACAGCAGTTACTCATACAGTATTTTTGCTCCTTGTATTAAAAAAAATGGTAGAAGGTACATTTGCGACTTTTAAAAATTTATTTATATTTCTTTATAACAATGCATAGTTTTTAAGAAGTTCTAATTAAAGTTTATATTTGTCATCAAATTGAAACCACTGATAATATTAATTGGCTTACATTTTTTGCGGACACTAAATATAGTGTATGAAATATACAATTATTTAGGTGGTGAATCTTTTTGAAAATAAATAGAATCAAATAAATACTAAATACTAAAAAAGTACTGACCGACTGCTGGGCTTAAGCTGTAAAATGGTCAAATCGTCTATTGACCTCAGGAACAACTAGAATGTAACGAAATTACTCGTGCATTTAAAAGAGCTGTGGCCACTGAAAACCATAAAATAAACCAACCTCAAAATTTTTAATTAAAACTCAAGCAACAAACAGAACCCACAAATATTTTCCAGATCTGTTTCTTAAGTTATTTTGTTTGGGGTGCTTATTCTTATGAGCTTTAATTAACAACTTCCTCCCGGATTTTTTCTTGTTGCCATACCGAATGATAATAATTATGTTTATTATGATTTATTCTCACTCTCAATCTCACTCTCTCACACTCACAGTGACCCAAATCAACAAAAGCTGACAACACTGACCCATTTTAAAGCAATGGCCTTCCCATGTATATTTTTTTTTTGGTATGTGCTTCTTGATGTTGCCAAAAAAAATTGAAAAGAAAAAAAAACGTGCGTTCAACAAATATAAAACGAAATTTATGCAACAAAATTAACGGAATAATTGTTTGGGGACATAAGACATGTTCTGGTGTGTTGTCAGGATACAATATCCGAATGTGTCTTGTAATATGCATGTAATATGTAATATTCCTATTTTTATCTGAATTTAATAGACGGTTTATTTATTAATAAAAATCAAGAGTTTTCTCAATGTTTAATAGTTTTTTAATAAGCGTAGAAATCTATTTGAATTTAGTGATATATGTCTTAACGTTAGTGTTTTTAAGACACTAAAATTTGTTCTTGTTAAAAATTTTAAGCTAACATGTCCTTTCATTTCTTATTGAGCTATATGCACTTGGCTTTAAATAGATGCTTAACAATTTCAATAAACAGAAAATCCGCAAATTTTCAATCTTAACAACTTTTTTGTTTTATCTTAATTGCTGTCAGCTAAAAATTATGTATCTTTAATTAGGCAGCCTCCGAACAAGTGAAAGTCCACAAATAAACATCATGTCATGTATGTATGTATATAAACAAATTTTAGTGCAACGTGGCGTATGCGTAATATTTTAGACTTGCATTTGCTGCTTGTTAAAGTGAAAACGGCTTACCACATTTTTGACGATATGAAATTTGTCATAGACAGAGCTTTAATTATGCTTTACGATCATTTTTTGGAGCATGGTCGTTAAATAAAAATCCTTGGAGCGATCACAGTTGCATGCGAATTGCGGTTCAACCGAGTTTGGTGCGCAAAGAAGCGACAACGAACTCAAGTGCATTAACCTTAACAATCAGTATTAAAGTGTTCGCAAAAACAACAACAACAACAACATCAGCGAGGAGGCATGCGTTTTGGCGACAACAACGACAACTACAAGGAGTGTAACAACAAGTTGTTGGCTTGGACCATGATCTTCACAGAAACTTGCAACACTTGAAGGCAACTTCCACAGCCGCATGTAAAAGAAGCAGCAGCAGCAAATCTTTTAAAAGCCAGTTTAGCAAGTTTTAACTTCAACACAAAGTCCAGACTCTTGGGTCTTCGGTCAAAACGTGTTAGGGTTTCTCTGACGTAGCTCTGATTCCGACTCTCTCGTTACCTCAGTTCGGAGACTGCCCAATTTCCTTTATTTTTGTATCAAACATAAACTGCAGTTTAAGCCCACACGATTCCATTTAGTAATTCATTAATATCATTCCAAAGTTGCATTTGATGGTCTCTTAAAGCGTTAACAGACAGTCTATTTGACCATTGTGTATTTGCGCTCATTTGTCTCGTTTGGACCAACTTCCACTTTCAGTTGACTTTTGTGCTTTCTTATGGAAATTCATGTGACTTTTTCATATATGAACGTCGCTTGTCGTTTGCGCCCCTTGGCGGCAGTTGTTTTTAGATTGTCCATTAAGAAAGATTGATAAAGTGCGAGGGGTAAGAGGCAGACAACTGACAGATTAACAGCAGTTTGCTCCAGCTGATATATGACCTGTCTTTATCGCTCATTTACAAAGAGTTTCGTTTGCATTTATGAACCGCATATAAATGTCAACGTAAGCATTACATTTGGATCCTTTTTAAAGTATTTGTGTGTATAGCAGATAATAAGTAATAGGTCTTGTAACCAAATTAACGGAGCTCAGCAGTCAACTGGTAAATCGATGGCGTTGGAAATTGCGAAAATATTCCCATTTCTAACATACATTTGGTGCCATTTGGTTGAACTTTTAGATGAAACAAATGATTGTTTTATATTATTTAAATCAGTCTTCAAGATTATGTTGTATTAATTGATACCAATTGAAACTTTTGGCTTACCTCAACGACATCTATGCACACAAACATCTTTACAAACAACTTTACGAGTCGGTAAATAGAAATTGAATTTAGTTTTAATTACAAACATAACAAAACGAGTACTTTCGAGTATTGCATGTCTAATTGTTTTGTGCTTCGCTCGGTTTTTAGATTTTAGTTTTAGAGTTTTCATGACGATTGGCAATTTATTGTTTGTTTTGCCTGAAGAGATACGATAAATGTGTTGATTTTGTGTATTGTATTGTCTGTGCTTAGAAAATTACTAGCAAACCGAAAATTACAATTCGAATTTTCAACTGACTTGGCAACGTAAAAATCAAAACAAGAGAATGGGATTTGTTACGGCCTTGGATAAGTTGTATATCAGAGGGAAGTCTGCAAGGAGGGTACGGCAAATACATTTCAATTATAGTTTTACGTATTCCAATAATAATATTAAGTCTAAAATTATTTCAAATTGTGTCTAATCGTGAATGATGCTCCAGTATTAAACACAGTTCAGTCAGTCATTAATATAATGGCAAAATTATAAGAATAAAATGAGGTGCTTATCGTAAAGGAACATTTACACGTAAGTAATGCATAAATAGAACAATATCTGTCAATTTCTATTGTAGTCTTTTGTCGATTTTTTCAAAGGCTATGTAATGAAACACTGGTGAAAGTTAAAATGCAGCCAAAATACTTTACCAACACTGTCTTACAGTGCTGAAATGGGGCATTTGGGCTTGCCAAACGGATTTTTGTGATTTTAGTTTAGGCTTTTTATACTTCCTATAGAAGAAGGGTGTTGGGTGGTTATTACAGGGTTTTGTGTAAAGTGCACGTTAAATAGGATTTGTATGGCTTGCAATTTGTGGTTTCCCGTTAAGTTGGAGGATCTCAGGGCTGTTGCTGCTGTGGAAATCGATATCGTTTTTGTGGGAGTGAAAATGGAGATAAATCTTTAAGCGCAGCTAAGGCTCGGTTGATTCCTACAATTTTGTAGACAAGAATCTAACTGTTCTTTGCAATTGATGTAAGGTTAAGTGAAATTTTTGAGTAAAATGCAATAATTGCGTTGCAAAAAATTAATACTGTCACAACTTCGAGCTGTTTAATCAAGTTTCCGCATAAAATATGGGCTGAGTAGTTTTTTCAGCAAGTCCTAGCTATGTGTGTAGAATCTTAGAATCTACACAAGTGTACCAAAAAAGTCTTCTCAAATTCGATTCTTTTTATATCAGATAAAAAGCAATTTTATTTTTTAAACAAAAAATAAAGTAAAAATTTTAAAAGTGATGATATTTATAAAACGAATACTAACTGTCTTATCGGTCCTATTAATTGGTGGAACATTTTTCACCTTTAGGCTTGAACTATTTCATTAAAATATCATAAACGATCACATCTTTCAATTCTGAACTTATATACAGTTGATATTGCAATTCTATTTCTAAAGTTTCCATCCCAAAATGAAAACACCAGTTGGTTATTAGTAAATCCAAATATGAACTTAGAATTCTTTTAAAACTTGAAACATTTAACATAGCTATCATAATAAATTTGTAGAATTTGGGCAACAGAAAAGCCATCTGTGGTGATAAAATTTGCTGGAGAGCTCTTATTGAGATGATGATTCCGACAGAAATCCAGTTGATAATATCATTAACAAATTTATTTTGCGCAACCTCTAATTATTTTCGTATTTTATTCGCCAATTACATGTCAAGTGACTTACTGTTACACAATTTAAGACAGCATTCTGTGTATTTTTCGTATTCTGGTTGTTAAAAATTAAATACTCCTTTAATTTTTATCATTTACTGAGGATTTAATTAAATGTCTTGAAAAAATGAAACTTACTATTACCAAAATATATGACCCTAGTTAAGAGTATAGTAACAACCAATTTTGTTTTTTTTTTTTTTTTACCAATTGCACGTCGCTTTCTTCGTACCCAAAATGAGTCGCACATAAAAATAGTAAATATTGAGTAAAAATACCATTTTTATTTACAGTTTTCCAATCAATTTTGTTCAAGGCAAATCGTCTCTTTTTATAGACATACATGTATGTATATATACGTTTCCTATTGTGGTTCTTACTTGTCTAGAACTTCGTCTTTGTTTTATACCCGTTACTTAAAAAATAAGAAAGGGGTTTGGGTGGATGTATGTAAAGGGGAAGTCTTCTTTAAATGACCCCCCCGCGGGAAAATGGAAGAAAAAAAAGAACAAAGGAGGGGAGAGGAGAAAAAAAATGAGTTTTTTATACCCCCCTGGGAGAGGGGGGGGTGGTTTATTTTTTTTTTATTTTTTTTTGTATTTTTATATATATTGTATAGTAGGGGGGGGGCTATTTTTTTTTTATTCAGATTCTTTGCACCTCAACGAAACGAAATCGAAAGCAATTTCACTTTGCCGGCTAATTGTCAAAAAACTGACAACTGCCTGTCAATCAACTGTCAATTGTGTGCGACTGCGGTTTTTGACTTACATTTTCGTTAGTGGAACAGAGAAGAACGATGGTGTGTCGGGACCGGGAATGTTAGAGTGGAGTTGAGTCAAGTCGAGTAACTATTAGACCACAAAACGGCGCTACAAAACGAAGCTTGTGAGCAGCATCTTTATCAACAACATACACACCAAATATATTGATCAATTATGCCTGATATTCGATTATAATATACGATTTTACATTACAACTTTTAATCAATCTGTTTCGACAATTGATTGAAATCGTAGCAGTGATTTTCTCGAAATTCGTTTAATACACTTGGAGCTTTCGATTCTCTCTGATTAAGTTTTCTACTTATTCAAATCAACCTTGACGTTCATTAACCCACAAGCGCCTCAAGTTCAATCACAAGCACAATCAGCAAAAATATCAACTAATCAAAATGTCACACTTTCCATGCCCGAAAAAATCTGCTGACAGCTGACAAACTTAAGAAACCAAAACTAAAAAGTCAGCAACAACAACCATTATATCAAGCAACTATTAATAAAAAGTGAGAATTCTGCAGATGTAAAAGCTATTGACTAACAAGATACCCATGTGGTGTTGTTTTGATATGCAATAAAAAAATATTTTAACAACATAAACATAATAGGTGCTGTAAGGACTTGTAACAATTATATTTATTTTCAATAATTATGCTACTGATTTGATTGAAGTCATTGTATCAATAATTGTTATAAAATCAATTTAAATAAATTGATTTTTTTATACTCTTTTCCTAGTTTTCAATTATACAGGGTATACAAAATGCGATACAAAGCGTTGGAAAGGCAGGGGATGGGCAACATCTGACAATTCGCTTCACAATGAGCCATGGAATATGCTGGCAATTGTTGGCATACGACAAGCCAAAGATGAACGGGAGAGGGCAGCTAAATTGTGCTCAACGCTCAGATTACAGCGGACAGACGACAACTACAACGACGACGACATCGACAATTGCCTCAACTTTGGCGTTAATGAACATGAGCACACTTTAGCAACCAGTCCCCGTATAAGCACAGCCAGACCTGGTGACAAACAAGCGGGCATAGAGACAAACTGACAGACGATACCAGTCCACGGCCGCATAATGAACTGATGTGAGGAAGTTGGGAAGCTGCGGAGAGTTAAACTGTGATATATATATAATTTGAACAAAATGCATTTTAACACATAATATGAATATAATTGAAGCAATTATTGTTACTGTCTGAAGAAGGATTTGTGCAAATGTGAATGTAGATGATCAACGCAATTAGCTTAGTTAAAGTTTCTTTATGATACCCCTATGAATGTGACAATCGTTATATAAAGATTACAGATATCAGCTGGGCAAAGTGTGAGATCAGTGAAAAATAGGTGTAATCGGTCAAAATTAATTTTTTGTATGAAAACTTTTTTGTTTTATGAGATATCTAAATCAAACTGATACAATGCATCGAACTTGGTTTTATAATATTCTGACCAAAGTTGGGTCCAATCGGACCCCTATATTATATAGCTGTCATAGGACTGATCGGGTGAAAATCAAGTCTTAGTATGAAAAATTTTTTGTTTTATAAGATATTGTAACCAAACTGATCGAATATGCTTTTAAGTTAGTGCTATACGTCCGTACCGAAGTTGGTTTAAGTCGGTCTACTATATCATATAGCAGTCAAGGGATCGATCGGGCGAAAATCAAGTCTTAATATGAAAACACTTTTTTATTTTTTGAGATATCGTTACCAAACTGATAAAATACATATCTAACTTGGTTTTATATATATCATGACCAAAGTCGGTTCAAATCGGACCCCTATATCATATAGCTGTCATAGGACTGATCGGGCGAAAATCTAGTCTTAGAATAAAAAACTTTTTGTTTTATGAGATATCGTAAACAAATTGACAGAATGTGCTTTCTAGTTTGTTTTATACATCCTTGCCAATTTAAATCGGTTTACCATATCATATGGCTGCCATTTAAACAAGTATTCGAAAAGTGCTCTACAAGGGTGTCCAGTGAGCAGAATATTTTTCAATTTTTTCCATAGTAAGTACCGGGTCTCCGACAGTTGAGAATGCTCGACTGTAGCTCCGTCCAACTACTTTTCTTTATGGTAGTAAATAAATCTAAAACAGGGCAGACTGGATTAATAATTTTTTTTTTACTTTCATATTTTTTGTTTTTATTTTTTTTTATTATATTTTAATTTTTGTTTGTTGTTTTTTTTTATTATATTTTAATTTTTTTTTGTTGTTTTTTTTTATTATATTTTAATTTTTGAGCACTCCCAACAAAATGTATTTTCAATATAATATCAATAACTGACTTAGTATTTAATCTAAAGTGAAACTTTTCCACTTTAAAATATCTTGATAGTCTGCTAAAGTCTTTTCGAGATGAGGCTTCAATTAAAAAAAAAAAAAACAAAATTCATTTTGAACCACATCCGGCAACAAGTTGCTGATTGTCGATCTTTTGCACCGTTTTCTGTACTCCACCTTGACTCCTGCCTCCACTCATACCTAGCTCCAATCCCTCCCACCAGTACAACCCACAGTTTGATCTAAGTTGTGTAAATAGGTCGCTGGCGAAAAATGTTCGATGCGCATTGTGGCAATTTTGTTTACTTCCTGATCAGTGCTGAGACGACAACAGACGTTGCTAGACATTGTCAGAGCTATTAACAAAATTGGCGATTGGTTTGAGCAGCAGCTGCCAACATGTTTAGGTACAACAGCAAAACAAACACAAAGTAAAGATGCAGATACACATACGAATAGAGAGATATATACAGTAAAATATACTCACAGATATTACTCAATCAGTTGTAAAAACTTCCGCGACCGCGTCTTTGTCTTTATAGTATTTAATGAAAATGGAAAATAATACAAAGAAGATAGAAAGAGTAGTAGAAATGCAGTGAACGGTCAAATAAGAGGGAGAATTCAACAAAACACAAGGCTAATTGTTATTTTCCGACAATAACAACAAATTCGTCGGGGGAACAACGACAATTATGTCAATGGGGCTCTCCCCTTTCCAGATTTTGACTAACTCTTTGACTGAATTACCAACTGACTGTCATTAGCCTGCTGCACTTGTTTTCAAGTTTATTGGATTCCGACTATCACAGCAGAGTCGCCCAGTTACACGTTCACATCCATTGTCTTTGTGCAGTCACCTAACCAGTAACAAGGTAATGAGAGGGAGAGTAATGGAGGACGGAACGTGAATCAAAAAGTGTTTCTGGAACGGAAGTTATTAAAATGTTTTAGTATTAAAGTTTTACCGTTGCATTTCAAGAGGGGTGGTTGCTCTGCTGCATAGTGCATTGACCACCAATTATTGCACATACGCAACGTGTGCCCAGTTGGGGGCTGGGTGTGATATTTGTTTTGTTGTGTTGAATTGTGTTAAGGTATTAGGGTTTATATGTCATATCTGTTATAGCTGTAGGTGCATTGCAAAGTTGACAACTGTTGCGCCACTTTGATTACATTGTGGTTTAAGTTATCCCTGTAATACATTACAAAATAAAAATAAAACATTTATTTAGGTTATTATTATTAGGTTATTTGAACCTTTTTTTTATAATAACATTCTTTTGGCAATAATCAGGTTTATTAGTCCAATAGTATCACCTGCTCTCAAAACTACGGTACATGCAAAAACACAGAAACTTGGAGCTTAACACTTGTCTGGTATCCGCTTTTCAGCCCCTATGCCCGGTACTTTGCCCCACTGAACGGCAGCGTTGGCAACTTCCGTTGGACTGTTGAAATCTATATGCGATTAGTTGACATTTCACATGAGGTCATTACTTTGAGTTTGGGCTGGTTGGGGTTGGTGTTTGCTACTAGAGGTTAGTGGGTCAATAGCTTATGAGGTCACATTTGTCGGAATCTATTCGTATATTAGTTAGCTAGCTGGTTAATGCCTGGAACATAACAATTTTGTACGGTCTGTTTGTGCCATGCGATTTTTGGCCTGCTTTTTGCTTAATAATAATAACAATAGTAATAATAAAAATAATAATATTTCAGGTAATAATGAAAACTAAATGAATTTCACTTATGTGTCGTGCCTGTGCCAAATTAAATGTAACGAAAATCATATTTATAGCATGTTTCTAGCTGGCTCTTTGTTATTTCTTGTGTTCTTGTGTTTTAGTTTTTTTTTTTTTTTTTTTTTTGAGGGCGACTCTTTCTAGGCCACTCGGGCCGATATTTATTTTTTGCTTGTAGTGACAAAATATGTTTTTGAGTGCGCTTTAACCTGTGTGCAATTGCAATTTCCTTGTCGTAGGTCAGTTTTAGGGTATTCAACTTGTAGTATGCCCATTTGGGTTATGTATCCCAAATTTCATGGCGAATTTGCCTGACTTTGTGCAAGGCATTTATTGTTTTTTTTTTCGACTTTTGACTTGACTTTTTATGTCCGTCTACATTAGTATTTATAACATAATATTGTATTATAAGCGAAAAGCTGCCGTACAATTTCTCTTACAAATATTATTTATTACTTGATTACATTATATAATAGACAGATTTTAACGTTTGCCAAACTTAATTATTTTTGTACATCTCTCACTTCGCTCGCCGGGAGTGCGGCACCTCCCGGATACCCTGTTTTATTTATACATTTTTAAAGCTTTTTACATAGCATACATGGAAATGTACATGTTTTGACTTTATGAACAGTCATGAATGAAATAAAATAAAGATATATTCACCACCAGGTTATAGAGAATGTGTTTTTGGGTTTCTAAGAAATTAAATGCAAATTATACTTAGCCGTCAAACTAACGAAAATAAAGAAATTAGTAAGTTCATATTTTACAAACTGCATATCATTAAAAGCTCAAAATGTGTTTTTTTCGTCCCCAAAACATCGATATGTAAAAAAAGTGTAGGGAATTTCGAATTAAATAGGATAATAGAACAATAAATATTAGGAAATAATACTCTAGACGAAATATCTTACAGGCTTATTTAGGCAACAAGTGTGTATATGTCCAAACGACAGTATAACAATTTACGAAATGTCAATTATTTAATGTTCAATGTGGTTTGTGTACATCAACTTTGGCGGGTTGAAACTTGAGGCGTCAAAAAGAAATCAAAAGAAAACATTTTAATAAATCAAATTGCATCAATGGACCAGAATTTCGATAGAGTTATGGACAGTTTGCCTGACAGGCAAAGCGATGAATTTTTTATTCGTTTGTAAAGATTTCTTTGCCATTCAATGTGAATGGAAACATCTGCCAATTGTCGCTTGCTGAACATTGTTATATAACTGAAAACTTAAATGGCAACACTCCCTGGCAAGTTTGACATTTGCAACAAGGTTTTACTTTGTTGCTGAAAATAAAAGTACTGATAACAGTTCTGACAAGGGTGATCGACTCGTAGATGCCCTGTAAATGGTTTTCAGTTAACCAAAATCCGAAATAACCCTTCAGCTTATGAAAATGTTTATTTCTTGATTAAAATAAAATCAGTGAACATTCAACTTAGGTTGATACCAATTTGTTAATTATTTATCCCAAAGTTAATATTCTCTTTTTTTTGCACCGTTTCAGGGCTTTAAAAATTTATTTACATAAAAAGATTCGCCGATTCAACGGTTAAATAATTCGCATAGTTTGTATATCTTCCATTCGAATATCCAAAAATGATTGCAAGTGTTAAAAGTCAACAACAAAATGTCACGTTGTGTTGTTTTATTTTGTTATTCTTTGTTTTATTGACAGAAAAAAAAATTAAAGAACCAAACCAACACCAAAAATCAACTGACATTTGTTAAACAAATTTTTGTTGGAGCTAAAGTCAAAATGAAATGCAATAAGAAATCGATGCACAATGCATAATAATAAAATTTTTCATTTTTTGACTTGATTGAAATGATTTTCTCGCGCTTGTCAAAATAAAACTCAGCCAGAAATTTGGAAATCAGGCTCATAAATTTGTTGAGCTTTTTAAGTCAAATGCTTTGAACGACCAATTTGCTGTCGGTTTTTTGATGTCACGTATTTATTTAAAAATAAATTACTTTGTATTTTGTTATAATGCTTAGGGTCAATTAGGATTAAAGAATCAACGTAAATAACTGCAAAATATTTGCTAAGAGAGAATGATAGAAAAAATGAGCTTCAAAGGAAATAAAACGAGATATGTAAACAGTGGAAATTCTTAAAGTATACAATAGCCGTCACCATTAAGTTGTCAATTGGGGGCTGTTTTAAAGGCTCTGTGAAACTGAATCATGTTCCACACAAAAACAAAGACCTCAATGCCACCAACTCCCAAACAACTGTTATGACACATCTTCGATAACTTGAGACGCACTTGTGAACAGCATTGAAACTGACATTTATATTTCAATGACATTCATAGAAATTACAGATATTGTTTGGACATGAACATATCAAATATATTTATTATTTTTTATAACTGTTTATATATTGGGTGAGTTTCAAGTCAATGACAAATGAGTCAAAGCGTTTGTCGTTTTTTAATTGAAATCAGTGCAAAAAGAGATGGTAGCGCAAAGTCACTCAATAATATATATAATTGTTAATACCCATTCTATTATATCTTGTTATATTTCTTGTATCTTTTATTATCTGTATCTTTGAATTGCCATTTGACATTAATGTTGGCCCATGACCGTTGAAAGTTATTTTTAGACATAAATTGACAGTCTTGCAATGAAGTCGGATTTAAAATTGAGTTAAAAATACTTTTGTTTATCAAACTACGACAGACAATGTGAAATTTAAGGAACTTTGTGACCTGAGCATATGCCATTTGCTCTTGTTCAACTCGCTAACTCTCTGCTTTCTATATACAAAATTTTACTGCGAATACCCCAAGACAAACCAGCTGGAAAAGTGCATTTGTGACTGACTGAGTGGTGCCAGACAACGATGACAATGTCGAGTTTCAAAAGCAAATTCATAGTCGGCCTTAAACTTTAGACACAGAAAATACAAACGAATGTTGAGACAATTCAAAAAAAAGATATAGAAAAACTAAGACATTTTGCTGAAAGGAAATGGATAAAAGTCATCCCAACTTCCTATTGATGCCATAACAACTGTCAAGTTGATCGAAAAACTCCGCATCTAAAACGAATGCTGTAAATTATGATTCTATGACAGGAAACTTTTCAAAAGCCAATAAATTTTGCAGGCAATGTCAAGACACTAAAATATAGAAAACGAGAGCTTTAGGGTTTAATTTACGAGGTAGACAAGTTCGTCTGGGCTATGCTTAGTGATACCTTGAAATGTGAAAGCCTTTTAAATACACTGCAAGACATGAAAGCAAAAACTAAAAATATTCGAAAACGTCTTGGAATAAATTTCAGCTTTATATCTTGACAACGAGATATTCATGAGGAATATCAAAGTCTGTAAGTTTGTCCGTACAGTTTGAATACCCTTTTTCGCTCAGTGCACTTGCCCAACTGTTTCCTCATTATGTCGCTATTCATTGGAAAACTTGTCAAGCTCAGCTTTCTTTTGCCCTGCGTCAGAACCAAAATAGGGTTGCTTCTCTCTCTACAACGGTAAAGAGTTAGGATCGTTATGTTTCCGACTGTCGACTTTCCCTCACAACGAAATGCACATGAAAGGGCTAACAAGGAGAAGGAGAAAACACAAAAAGCCAATAATTGGTCATGACTTTTGGTTACCAAGTGTTTGCGCCGCGAAGTGCAATGACTATCTGAATTGGACTGAACTAGGAAGCAAGGATTCAGTTCCCTCGCTATGAAAACATAGAACGGCTCCGCACTTAAAATATATATTGATAAAGTTTTGGCTTTTTGATGATTTGCCGACAAACACTGCCTTGACAATGAAAACTACTAAATGCCGTTGACTAGCATTCAAGTTTTTCCTTCCTTCTGCCATTTATTTCCCTTTTTTTGTTTTCGCTTTTGAGTTAGTTATGGTTATGTTTTGACAAGTCGTTGATGCTTTTTGGGTATTTCTTTTTTTTGAAGGGGGACTTCCTTTGGTTTACCGTTTTATTTATGGTGTGTGCTCAGAATGCACATCGATTATTCAGCACTTTTGTTGTTGCAGTGGTTGGTAACCAGTTCGACAGTTTGTTTCCTTAAACGTCAAGGGTTAAAGTCAAGGGTTTAAAGAATTCCGTCCGTTTAGTTTAGCATATTATAGTAATAATGTGCTTGTGTTTGTATAAATATTTCGATTAATTTTCTTTATTTCTTTGCAGTTGCCCAAGAACTACAACAACAATAACACAGTGCGCGCACACACACTTACAAATGCAAATGTTGTGCGCCCCGAGGATATTTTGCCCAGCAGCTGGTTGTCAATAATAATTCTTTTTGGACGGTTCTAAAGGAACAACCAACCACTAAGCACTGTGTGTCAAAAGCACTGTGTCATTTTGGATAAAATTGGAAACTGAACACAGCGATTACAATGTTGGATCGATGTGAAATGCCGGTAAGTGGCTAACAAGAGATGTATACAGAGATAAAGGACAAAGAAAAAGGAGTTGCAAGAAATAAACCAGTTAAAAAATTATTATTAAAACTAATAATAGTATAAGCAATAACACTAGGCAACAGCCCAAAAGTTACAAGAACCAAACCCACTTTTTTGGATAGATATGGGGCCCCAAAGGACGAAAAACATTTTTTGTTATTGATGAGATTTTTTTTTAGAATAAGTAATCAAATTCAAAATTAAAATGCTTTTTATGACCTCTTTGAATAAATTAATAGTTAAGAAAGAAAAGTATTTGCGACAATATTTAGGTGTCAAATTCAAGTTCGTAATAGGCAATCTTTTAACTAGACTCTTATACAGGTGTGTTCTAGAAATCTCTAGAGATTTTGTGTAGAAACGTTTTTGAAAACAACCGAACGAAATGTTGGTGTTCCTAAAATTTTAGAGATTTCAATATTTTTAAACATATTTTTTATGCATATTTATTTATTTTAAAAATATTTCAATTCTATTTAAAAAATATTTAATTTTGTCAAATCTTTTAAGAATTTTTTAGACATTTAAAAGAAATGGTTTGTTATTTTCAGGAACACCAACAATCGGTTTTGGGTTGCATTAGCGCTGTTAGAGATTTGTAGAACATACCTGAAAAAGAGCTTGTGTTAATTTAAGTTTTGCCGCAAAGTATGTAGCATAATGTAACTAACGCTAAACATTTAGGAGTCATCTCAAAAGTATGCTACAAAATTTAAACGTTCGTTATCTAAAAAAACACAAATAGGTGTGATTCAGAAATCTCTAGAGATTTTGAATGTGAAATGATTGAAATGTTGGTGTTCCTCAAATGTCAGAGAATTAATATTTTCAAACAATTTATTTTTTACATTTTAATTCAATTTAAAGAATTCATTTTAATTCAATTGAATTCAATTTAATAAATATTTAATTTTGTCAAATCTCTCAACAATTATTTTAGACACTTGAAAGCAATAGTTTTTTGTTTTTAGGAACACCAACAATTGTTTTTTGTAGAACACACCTGAAAGTAAATGTTTACACAATATAAAAAATAACCAGCGGTGTTCCAGAACTACAAAGAAACTAAAATCCACCCAAAATCGAATGGAATTTTGGTTGGTTTTCGGTTGTTTTACATTTCTGGAACAGCTGACTATAACGATTGCAAATCATACTTTTTTTTATAACTGTTCAGTAAACGATATTAAATTTTTTTTTCAATTTTAACAGATACAATTGGACAACGAGAAGCTGCGACGCGACGTGCGTCTGTCCAGCTCCAGGCTAGATCTCCCACAATTGTGCAATGTGACTCGTCGCCTTGATAGTCATATCAATAACAACAACAATAACAGCAATCATGTGAATGAGACAACAACCACGCTGAATGGAAGCAACGGCAGCAGCAGCAACAACATCAGCAATAGCAACAACAACCTTGGCTCTCCGGTCTCATGCTCCACCACAAACAGCAGTAGCGGTAATGAGAGAGGCTCCTCAACCAAATCAAACAGCAGCAGCGGCAGCGGCAGCTCCGGCAACTCGGCGAGCAGCACAGGAAGCGCCGAACTTAAATGCAGCACGCCCATGACACCATCAGGTTCGTAACTAAACTAGTGCCGGATGTGGGCCGAGGATGAGAAGGAGGATTCGGAGGAAAAAGTGCTTTTCAACATTTGTAATGTTTTACGCGTTGGGTTAATACGCATCGCTGACGTCCAATGCGAATTAGAAAAGTTCCCAGCTGAATTTTGCTTTGGGTCCACAGTTGGAAGCTGGCATTAATTAATTTTATATAAAAATTGCATCGAGGTCAAGGTCATGAGTTACGTTTCAATTAGTTTGCATTGGCACTCAACCGAGAGGCCCTGAAACTGCAAAAAGAGTCTATTGAAATAAAAAATATACTAAAATATAAAAGCCGAGCCTTTGTGGGCATCAAGTATCAAGATTTTTCTATGCAACATTATATTAAGTTAACAAAAGATCAGTAAGAAAAACAATACTTTGAAAATGAGTTAGTCAAAACAATCGACAATTTTAGATTTTTTAAATGTGACTTGTACAAAGAAGTATTCTGTTGAACCATATTGTTATTATTTATCATTATTATTATTGTTTACTGTAATGATTGTAATTATTTTTCTTCAGAGCTGGTTAAGAAATATCGCAACTACTTGACCGATCTGGAATTTGAGGAGCTTAAGGTGTACAAGGAGGTCTGGTACTTTGGTCAGCATGCCAGTAAGAACTACAACAAGCCCGCCCCCACAGCCAATACCACTAATATGGGCTATGACGATGATAATGGCAACTACAAAATCGTATGTAGAATAATATATAAGTAAAGGCTTATTTTAAAATCCACTTTTGAATTGATTCGAGTGTGAATTTTTTATAAACCTTTAGATTACAGACATTCTAAATAACTTTTACTTTGTTGACAGATTGAACATGACCATATAGCCTTTCGCTATGAGATATTGGAAGTGATTGGCAAGGGCAGCTTTGGTCAGGTTATCAGAGCATTAGATCATAAGACCAATACTCATGTGGCCATAAAAATCATAAGGAATAAGAAGCGTTTCCTTAACCAGGCTGTCGTTGAGCTCAATATTCTGGATGAGTTACGGGAAAAGGATGCCGATGGATCTCATAATGTTATACATATGCTGGACTACACATATTTTCGTAGACATTTATGCATTACATTCGAGCTAATGAGGTAAGACTTTTAGTTTTTATATTTGTATATACTCGTACATGTCTCTACCCATTCTACTTAGTTAATTTGCTGTGACGTCAATGTTAATCTGAGGGAATGTCACGACACAACTCTCACTTTTTGACTCCTCAATTAAAAACGCGTATCACTCGCATTTCTATTAACATTCTGCCTATTAAATTTATTCGCAAGTTTTATTCGTGCGTGTGTTGCTCCCATTAATCGACAATCGTAATCATTTCTATTTTCTGCCCACACAAGTGCCTAGCACGCATTACGTTGATCCTCTGTTGCGCTTTTACCTTGACAACACAACACTCACGACTTCCCCTCCCACCCTCGAAGTGGGTCTTTGCTTTAAAAATAGCCGTGTACCTCTTCCACCTAAGACAACCACCCTGAAGTATAAACACATATCATAGGGAATTTGTTGCTTTGGCTAATGTTGTTATCCTTGCTTTTATATTTTTTTTTTTATTGCATAATTAATCTATCTATAATAGGCTTCACATGAGAATTGTTAAACATCAAGTGGTTATTGTAATTCTTTAACAACCATTTTTAATAGTGTTCTAACTTAGCTTTTTGTTCCAAATAAAAAATGCTTTAGCTAAAGTGGCTAGGTTGATTTTCATATATTTATTAATGTAGTCATCATAAAAGTACACAAACATTTTTATGATCTTTTAGATATTTCTTTTCATATCCTTACAGAGGGTATAACATTATTGTCAGAAGTGTATTTTCAATGGCATATCCAATATAAGATATATAGATATACATGATCAGGACGACGTGCTCGGTTAATAAAGCCGAAATTCTTAAGTCTGTCTTTTATATGCCTAATAAATTTGTTATGTCCGTCAAAAGCAGTATATATCTCGTAGCAGGACAGATCGAGTTTTTATATTAAATAACTGTCATAGAAACAATCGGCTGAAAACAAAAACTTAATATGAAAAAGCATTCGTTTTCTTAAGAATTAATTTTACAATTAGCTCACAATTATAAATTCTACTCTTACGTGTTTATTTATCGTTGGTATCTCTAGATTACCATTCTATATCGAACTGTGTTCATATAAGCAACTGCTAGTGTCAGCTAAACTATGACATTATCTGATTTATTATATTTGTTTCACTGTGTAAATATATAATGATGGGACTTTTTGTAATAATTTAAGTTTTACTCATATTTACTCCGACCGTTGCAATGGAACAATACAATGAAATGCCACTTAAATGCAGAAAACAAATAAATTTATATTTAAGTTGCTTGCCTGCCTGCGAGAACGAAAACACACAACATCGTCATGGACAGGGCAGGAAGCACATATGTATACATATGAACAAAAAACCACAGTCGCCACTTGACTATCAATTTCAATTTAAATATTGTGTAGCCAACTTTCAGGCGAATGCAAAGTGGTTCAGTAGAATGCATTGCATGCGTGCAAGCCCATCAGATATGCGTGTGTGTGATGGTTTTGGTGTTAGTGTCTGTGGTATGTCTATATTTACCTGTTGTGTTGGTTTTCGATGTGATAGCCTAGCAATTTAATTGATAGACAGCTAACGCCCCTATCAGGTGTTGATTTTATTGGCGAGGATGCCAGTCTTTCCACTCATTTTCCCTCCATCTACCTTTGCCAGCATTTGTCAAAGTTTAGACAGTTGGCCACGCAAATATGGCTAGGAGCACGCGATTCAGAAAGACCAAAGTAATAGGGACAGAAAATGCTGGCAAAATGTAAGAAAAAGTTTTGAAAAATGCTGAAGGTCATGGTTTAACCATTGACTTGACTTGGTTTTGTTTTGCCTTTTTTACCTGGTACATATCAGTGCTCCTTGACATTTCCGGCAGGCAGCAACTAATTTGTCTTAATTGGAGGCCTACAAGTTATCGGCATACTACTAACTTAAGCTTATGTCGACATTTTTAAGCACCGATTTCAGATTTCTAGTTTGAAATGGGTTAACGGCACGCCATTAAGAAGAGTAGAAATTCGCTTAGCTTCCAAAGTATGTAAATCGATATCGCGACAAAATTAAATTGTTTGCCATGCAAACAACAAGGAATAAGAAAATAACAAAATCACGAACTTAATTAATTATTTCGTTTTTCGCTAATTAGCCGCAAAATCGCAACTCGAGTGCGCACTTTACATTCTTGTTTTTTCTTCTACAAGTTTCACCAATGGACAAAGTTTTTGCAATGACCATGGAACTGAGAAACTGCAATAAAAAGGAAGGGGTAAGGTGTATCTGCGAGTGCTGGGTATGTTGTGCTGCATTGACAACCCAGCGGCAAGTTTGTTTTGAGAGAGTAAACAAATTGTGTGGCCAAGCTTTATGTAATTCAATTTACCTGCACGCAATTCAACTTTACCTGCTAATTTCCTTTGGGGCATCAACTGCTCACAGGGTAATTAAAGGCAAAATTGCAGATTTAGTACGATTATTACGGATGAAGATTGAATTAATTATCATTTTTAAGTAATTATAAGATGACCTTTACCAATATTGTCATGTCGACAAATAAATGCAAATTGAAAGACAACCAAATTTTTATTTCGAATTTCAATACTGCTATTTTTTAAAGTTATTTTAAATCTAAATAATATAATTTAGTGCATTTCATCTTAATTTCATTTAGGTTCAAAAAGTAGGATTTATGCTTCAACATTTTTGTTGCGTTTATACACATGTACACAGATAATTATAGAAAAGATACATTTAGCAGTTAAACATTTCTAATTTGTTTTCGAAATATGCAATCGGAACCACAAGCTAATTAGCTGTTTAGCATGTAGGAGGAAAACTACCGGAAGTTGTGCAAATTTTCCCAGTAAAAAAATTAAATTGTGTAGTCTTATTAGGTCTCTGCAAATATATGAAACTTAATCAAAGGCTCTAATGTAAACTTCAGCAGAGAACGAGTTGGCATAGAGGACTCTTTCAGACATCCAGGATATGAACAAATTTAGCCCAACCAACACACAGTCACGCATACACGACACACACACAAACACCCACACATATGGATTACAGTTCCCATTTGAGCTCACCTGCAAAATGTCGTTATATGTCCTGTTCCACATAACTTGCACGAAAAATCGTTATGGGCCACGTAATTTACAACGACAGCGATAAAATGAGGCAGCCGTCAAATGACATAAGATATGGTCACACTGAGTGCCATAACTATGCAGCATATTGTGTAGATGACATTGCCAAAAATCTGTTTTCATGGCCGAGTTTATTTGTATGTGATTGCATTGAGTGTGGGTGTCATAGTCGTAAATTTGGCTCAATACTGTTGGATGAGCTCCTCCTAATCGCCCGACTTCTTCCCTCGAATGCAGCTGTTGTGGTCATGCGGGCAATGTGTCAAGAATTTGTGTCTTGCTGTTAAATTTATTTCAATTGAGCTCATGATGAGATAATCAAGGCTTTATCAATTTGAGATGTTGAATTTACTATTGAATGAACGAACTACAATAACAATCGATTTAACAATATATTTTTTAATTAATATAAGACTTAACTTTAAGGACCAGATTGCTTTAAGACTTGAAACATAAGCTACTAAATTATATTATGATCAAGAACTTCAGTAAATCTAGTATCTTAATTCATGAATATGTTAATCTTATGGGATCAGTGAGAGGTCTTCATTTTGAACACAATTGAAAATCAATAATTATTAATATCTATTTTCGATTGTTAGTTCACTTTAATCTGATATCTCGTCTTGAACCTGTGCTTAAATTAATCTCTCTGTTTGCATTTCAATCAGTTATTATTTTCCCAGCTATTTCCGTGAGTACAAGATGGATATACGGGTATTTACATATCTGATATGTCTGATTCTGACGACAACCATGTAATTGTCCACAATGATATGTATGGTGACATGAACAGCCTTGAATAGACAATGCTGAACAGCGGCCAAGTTTGTAGATGGTCGGAGATTTTTAATTAAAAGCGCAGCATGCATGGGGAGAGTATTTCCTCTGCTTCCTCTCCATACTTAATTCATGTCCATGCAAATGAGCAGAACAGTGTGCTTGGTTTTTATTTTAAATTAGTTCTAGCACTTAGCGTGTAGATTGCAATTAGGTGGAATCCACTGGGGATTGAGTTACCAAGATAGACGCATAGAGTCCTGTTCAGGGGCATGGCAAAGAAAGATGAGGCGTGGTTTGAATTGCGAAAACAACACCCTTGTTGACAGTTGTTGTTGTTGATGTACGTTATTATAATGTCGTGCCATGGCACAGTAATTATTGCTAATTGACATTTGCCAGGCATTGAGAAAGATATAAACAGATCCCAGCTTATGAAGTGGACGATAAACTATAATAGTCAAGGTCAAAAGTAATTTATCATGTGTTTTATTTTAACAATTTTTGATAATATTTCTAGCATATTGCATAAAGTAGACAGCAAAACTCCAACTGACTGCGTCTGATCCCCAATTAAAATGCCACAGACACAGAACATATGTATTAAAAAACTAGATGGACGGAGAACGCTCGACTGTCAAAGACCCATACTTACTGTACGCTGTATTATATTTTCCACAAAGTTAGAAACAGATTATATCAGTTTGGTGACGATATCTCAAAAAACAAAAAAGGTTTTTCACACTAAGACTTGATTTTCGCCTGATAGGTCCTATGTCAGCTATTTGATATAGTAGTCCCATGTAAACCAACTTCGGTAAGGATGTATAAGACTAACTTAAATGCATATTCTATAAGTTTGGTTATGATATCTCATAAAACAAAAAATTGTTTACTAAAACTTGGTTTTTTTTCGAAATTTTCTTGGGGGTGTAATAAATAGGGGGGGAAAAAAAAAAAAAAGTGGGTGGGGGGAAAAAAGAGGAAATAAATATAGAATTTTGGGGTTTTTTATTTTTTAAATTTTTTTTATATTTGGGATTTGAAATTTTTTGTTTAATTTTGGGGGGGAGGGGGGAAAATAAAAAAATTAAGGAACCTACTTACCAAGTTTGGTGTCTCTAGCTCTTATAGTCTCTGAGATTTAGGTGTTCATACAGACGGACAGACAGACGGACGGTCGGACAGACGGACATTGCTATATCGACTCGGCTATTGATGCTGATCAAGAATATATATACTTTAAAGGGTCTGTCACGCCTCCTTCTGCCTATTGCGCACATATTCGTTACAACAAACCCAATAGACCCCTAGTAATTTCTTTGCAGTACGGGGTCTAATAAATATGTGACAATCGTATGCCTTATCTAACCAAATCAAGGTAATCGTCAGGGACAGCTTAATTAATTAGTAAACCTTCTCCTCAGCATCAGTTTGAGTGTGGCATTTCCTGAATTAATTTCATGCGTTTATCTAATATCAAAATTATTATTAGATATTTAAGGTTTAGTTTAAAAATATAAAAATACATACTTATAAACTGTTTTCAACCAGTATATTTACGCTCATCATTGATTATACAATAAGTCAGCAAATTGTTCTTTAAAATACATTAATATATTAAATCTTTAAGTTCGAAAACTAGTTCTCAATATGTCGTAGCAACTGTTTCCTGTTGTCTGTCAACAAATTTGATGGGAAACTTTTCACTTTTTCTCTCTGGAAATTCGAACTACAATACTTCTATGCAAAGCAATAGAGGACAAACTTTTTTGACGTCAATTTTGTTGATTTTGCTGTCGAACGAATTGAACCAGGAAATATTCAGTCGAAGCTGTTTTATGTACTGTTTTATTTAACAGACCAGGCATCCTTCTATTTTTGGTTGTAGTTTGAGAACTGCGCATTGTTTATATAATAATTTAGTTAGCATTTTGGAATAGATGTATGTTTGGCGCGATAACTACAAACATTAGTGGCTCGTTACAGTTGCATGTTTCCTACATGGCTGTCTGCCTAGTTGCCTCACACAACCGGCAAATCAATCAAATTACCTAACGGAATTCGGCACAAAAGTCATAAAAGCTTGTGGTAAGGGAGTGTAGAAATCAAAAGGATAAGCGCAATAGTAAAATGCTATAAACAACAATTTTCAAGTTCATGGACTTCGACTGTCGCTCTCTTTTATTCTATTTGTATTTGTTTCCGTCTCTTTTGGCATTGCCAGTGTCATCGTTGTGAGGCGACATCGGCATCGACATTTGGCATGTCATAATGCAGTTATAATATGCCATTTTGACACAATGCCTGCGAGAAGCAGTTACTTGGGTAGCTCGATTTGCTCGATTGAAATTATGACATTTTGATGATTTTCTTATTGGTTAGTTAAAGTAGATGCAGTCGCCGGCTTCTAGCTGCAAAATCAATAACGAAAATCCCATTAAATTGACTTTAAGGGCAGGCGGCACTTTAACGGCAAACGCTTTACCATTTTAGAAACTTTTCCAATTCGCAATCCGTGTGTCCTTTGCGGTTGACTCGCTTTTATACATATATACATTCTGACAGTTATCTATTATTTTGGTAAGAGTCAAGGCCTCAATAAGACACCAGCTTTTAACCCAATAAGCTAAGCGCGTTTAAGACCCATGTAACAGCTCTTCAGACGTCTTCTCGACTTGTGTCGGCTCAGAGGATTATGTGTGTGGGAGGGTGGTTGGGTTTTATCACCAATTGACAGGATTCTTAATTGTATTACTTGATAACAATGTGATATTAAACATGAAATGAGTTTGACTCAAAGCTTAGATAACTTTTCATAATTGACAAAAGGAGAAAACTTTAAGCGAAGACCGGAAGGAAAGGTGATACGGTATTTAAATTAATCATTTTTATTGATCTAGTCAGAAATTGAACAAATATTTATGTGTTTATCTAAAAAATGCGAGAAGACTTTTTTTTTGTTATTCTTCTTCGAAAAATATTTTGATCTATTGCAACTTGTTTGATATTTTCTTAAATTGAGTTTGCTGGAAGTTTATCAAACTTTCACCTGAAATCATTCTACAGAGTCTCATATCAAAATACGCGGGTAAACACATTCTATGCGCTCCTTTCATGCCATAGCCAGTTTTCTGCACTTGGCATTTTGTTGGTCGGATCTAGGTCACATCATCTATTAAGTGCAAGTAAGAGCAGCTCAGCTTAACTTGCGAGCTGCTGATGAAGTTATTGATAGCATACCAAGGAGATGACACACAAGCAATTGCAAACGGGGATAAATTGGAACGAAAACGGAAATGAAAGCAAAAACTGTGTGGATGTTTGGTCAGCAAGTTTAATAAACTGACATAGCTGGAAGCATTGTATCATAAGATATGAGCTGAAATTTATGTCAATAATAACAGAGGGAAACATTTGGAATGAGAGAGGGATCCTGATGATGTTCTGACTGCCAAAAACTCATTCAAGCGCAACGCAAAACCCAAAACTGACTGGCATCAAGTAATTGACAAAACATGGTGGATATTTTGTTGACCCAACCGCAACAAAAGAAGAAAGTATCCTTCGTTATCAGATAATTAATCGCTAACAATCGCACACAAACTGCAAATTCGAAACGTATGAATTCCAAGAATTGTAAACAAAAATAGCAAACGGGTTGACAAAACCTGCGACAAGGACAAGTACAGTGTGTCAAAAGACAAGTTATGTGAAACATACATTTTTTGTTAATATTTTTAACAAACTTTATTTAACAGACTTCAATTTGAAATATAAAAAAAACAGTCATTTTCAATTTCTTCGATCTTCGATCCACAGAAAAGTCTTATGCTAGATTACAGAATAGTAGTAATAATTCCCACTGTATTCACATATATATTTTGCAGTTCTTTTTGGGCTTTGACGTCCATACCTTGCTTTTGTTGTTTTGTTGTTGGCTGTTATCGTCATATATCCAAATTTCTGTGCGACATGCAATGCAAATTAATTCAATGCATGCTATTTTCTCGTTGTTGCTTCGATGTAAGCTTTAAGCGACCGGAATTTTCCAGCACCTTTTTTGACTCGACTCGACTACTCTTTTATTTTGTATACTTCCACTTTCCTCTCACTCTCCATCTTTCCCTGCTCCAACTCTCTTCTGTTTTTGGAAGAGTCACTTGTTTTATAAATAGTTTAATGGGGTGACTCTAAGTCACGTTCTGGATATCTGTAACTCTGATCAAATCTCTCCTGTTCTATATCTCTAATTGCAGTCTAAATCTCTACGAGCTGATTAAGAAGAATAATTACAATGGTTTCAGCATGAGTCTTATAAGACGATTCTGCAATTCGATTGTTAAATGCCTGCGTTTGCTCTACAAAGAAAATATCATCCACTGTGATCTCAAGCCGGTAAGTAAGATACCATACATTTTTGATTATCGCATTCCACAATCAGTTTTAGCTTACGAAATTTAAAAAATAATTGCTCTAAAAAGTATGATATTAATATTGTAACAGAATTGACACTGGATTGGAATTAAAATCAGATCCTCAAATTTAATGTTGAATAAAAATAATAAAACTTTCCGTTGTTTTAGGAAAACATTTTGCTTAAACAGCGCGGCAGCAGCTCCATTAAAGTCATCGATTTTGGAAGCTCGTGTTATGTAGACAGAAAAATCTATACATACATTCAATCGAGGTTCTATCGGTCCCCGGAGGTGATACTGGGCCTGCAATATGGCACTGCCATTGACATGTGGAGCTTGGGTAAGTGCAATGTAGTCAACTGGTTGATTTTAATTAAAAACATTTTGCAATTTCTATGTGAGTCTCTCGAGAACGCCATTTGACCTCGTTGCAATGAAAATGAATTTTTAAATGGTTGTCCTGCATTGGCAAGCAAATTTATAGCCATGTGTATGGCAGACACACACTCACACTCTTGTTACACCTATAAATAACTACCACCAGCACCTTTAGTGTGTGTGGGAGTGTACAGTCGTATACGTGTAGCATTTAAAACTGAATATAAAATTCAGCTATGTAGCCACATTGAATGTGGCTTCCATTTACATGAGTCTCTTTAAAGGATTATTAAATAAGGTGATATGTGTCTGAAACTTAAGATATCTAACGCAACTTTTATACTGGTTCTATATATCTTAATTCGTAGCTTATTGACAGCTATCACTCAAAATGTCAGGCATGTGAACACGAATGTCCTATTCTTACAAAAAATAATAATTTGCCTAAATATGTATATAAATGGCAGCTAGGACCTGAGAAAGAGTTCAAGGAAATTTTAAGAAACATGTTCATTCCCAGTCAGTTATTTAAATAACTGATTTAAAACCGTCTACGATTTTGTTCACCAGCTGATTGAATTGTGAAAACATTAATGTTACAATTTAGTCCTTTTGAACTTAAAAGTAATTTCATATCAAAAGTATTAATGGTTACAAGTTTCAGCATTTAGCATGTACAAAACAGTTCCTTCTGTCAATTTTATAATGTGCTTATAAACATAGTTGAAATTCTGTCCCCTTCATCTATTTCTTTCTTTTTTTTTCCTAAAATGTCCATCTTGTGTGTAGTACATTAAAGGTGACCTGCTCGTAGCAGTTTGTTTATAGCTACACTACTATGCAACACGTAACCTACATATTTTCCTAGTGTGCGGCATTTCTCACAGTAATGCAAACAAGTAAGCGCCCACATGAGCTTTCAATCGTAAAGCAGCCAAGACAGTGGCTAAAAATAAACTCGGACCGCATAAGGAAAATACATTAACAACTGTTCACTTAGAGTGTGCACATTTAATGAGTCTTTTGTGTCGAGCAGAGCTGCACAATATTTTTTGCTGACCGGACGTGGTCGACGTCGGAAATGGCCGCTAAAAGGATGTGAACGGAACGACATAGAAGAGAAAGGGGAAAGCGTTAGTAAGCATTACAGTTCAAGCAATAGTATTGAATCCATAAACCTTAAGTGGGCGTCACTTGTTGAGTGCCAAACTAACCCTAAACCAACTGACGTTTCCTCAAATCTGAACCTCATGCTATCTCGTTGCCCCAGTTACTTCAAGCTAATTGGCACAGTGCGTGTTTTTACACTTGGCTGGGCTCCGTGCTGACTAATAAGAGGAGCAACCCACCGAATTGTGTGAAGCGATAGAACATTGCCATTTGGCAGCTAAATATGTGAAGGAATGGATAATAAGTCTAGTAACTTGTACTGTGCAGTCAACTGATATGGAACTAATGGGAATTAGTTGAAGTACGAGAAAAGAGTATAGACTAAGGCTTCAAACAGATTATAGTGCAAAATGAATCTAGTCAAGTATCAAGACTTTTTAGCCAAGATGTTACTTTAAGATATTTTTTATTCATATACTTGTTTATTAAGACGCATTATATCAATGCTTTCTTAAGTGAGTTGATAATTACACTAGGCAACAGCCCAAAAATTACAAGAACCAAACTAACTTCGGCGCCAAAAACGACGACATTTAGTATAAATTTTTTTTGTGTTTTTTGAGATAGTCGAAGCAAACTCACCTAATTTGAATTGGTTATTGTCTTACTTATTATGACCAAAGTTGGTTCAAATCGGTTAACTATATCATATAGTTGCCATAGGAACAATCGGTTCCTAAAAATTGAACAAAGTTCAATTTTGTTGCCTAGTGTTTAGAGTATAAATAATAAAAACATTTTATAAAATTGGGTCTCGCAAAAAATCCTTTAAAGTAGCCACAGTCAAATTATCCATAATGTTCTTAGGGATTCTACAATTCAGGACCTGTTCCCTGTCCTCTTTTAGTCACTTTATATATGTGTCAGATGCTATCTGAACCAAGTGTAACTTTTACCGCATTTAATAGTCAGAGAAACCAATCAATATTGCAGTGAACTTTTGCGCCCAAAAACCACTTAAGCAATTTGTAATAGCAGCAGTAAATAAGCAAATCCCCTGAGGACCAACTACGACATAATGATCTGTGACCTGTGGTCAAGTCCAAGCACGTGTCAAGGTCAATGCGCTTTTCTGATACTCAGAATGACTGCACCAAAATGACAATAATAAATTGTTGCAATAAAATAGAAATCAATACAAATTTTACTTTAATTTGACTCTTTGCAGGATGCATATTGGCCGAGTTGTACACAGGATTTCCACTGTTTCCGGGAGAGAATGAGGTGGAGCAGTTGGCCTGCATTATGGAGGTGCTGGGACTGCCACCAAAGGTGCTAATCTCTGTGGCAAGACGTCGCCGATTGTTCTTCGATTCGCGGGATGCGCCGCGTTGTATAACCAACACGAAGGGTCGCAAAAGAGCGCCGGGCAGCAAGTCGCTATCACAGATTCTGCATTGTCAGGATCGCTATTTTATAGACTTTTTGCAGCGCTGCTTGGAATGGGATCCAGCGGAGCGTATGACTCCCGACGAGGCGGCCCATCATGAGTTCCTGCAGCCTTCAACATCAAGTCGCCATCGCAGTTGCCGGATGTCAACGAGTTCATCCAGCTCAGGGCTCAACAGTGTCTCCCAAAAGTCTTCCTGCTACAACTTTGCAGAGATCTCACCCGGCAGCGGGGGTCCAGTGGTGGCATCCATTACAAGCACCACCGCGGTAAGCAATGCGGCCATCACCACCAAGTCCAGCTCCAGTTCTCGTCAGCCACACAGCCAGAATCCGAGTCAGAGTCAGGGCCAGAGCCATGCCCAGTCCAATGGACACCTGCCAGACATAAAGCTCAGCGCCAGTGACAAATATAATAGCATGCAGAAGGTTGCGGTTCGCTCAAAGATCACGTCGAGCGTCTCGGATCTCGAATCGGTGCAGCAGTATTCCTTGCATCGCATCTACGGTGGTGTGGGAAGAGGCAGCACACAACACGTCTCATCGGCGGCTACCAGGAAGCATCTAAATGGTGGAAGTGGGGTGAACACAGCTAGCAGCAAATACGGTAGCTCCACGTTGGCGCACAATCATTACAATATGACACATCACAATGCCTCCACGGCGACCATTGCGACTGCAACTCATCATCACCATCATCATCATGGCGTTGGACAGACACAAGTGGGGGCAGGGGGCGCCACAAATGTGGCAATGTCACACTCACAGTCAACCGGTGATGTTTCGGATCGGGCCATCTTTGGGCGGGCTTGACTTCGAGCCCGGCCAACAAAGCTGGAGCTCAAGAAGTGCAAATTGGTTAATATGATGGACTTTTGGAGCTAGAAGTGGCGTCCACAGCAATGCGCTGCCCTGCAGGAGGAGGAACTGGACGAGGCGAAGACCTCTGGCCCCGCCTAGTTCTAACTATAAATGTTTTATAGGATAGGGATGTGTAGGTCTGTAACTGTATGTACTTGTGTCCCGGTCCTGTTAATGTAAGCGCAATGCTGTTCAGTACTCGTATATCCCCAGCCTCAGCTCGAAATCACGAAATAAATATATAGATATATAGAAGATACAAAAATATAGATGATATACCATTGTAGAGTCATAATATGTATGTGCTCTCTTAACAACCACATATACCCACAGACACACTTGCAACAGTTTGCAGTATTCATAATTTTTTCTAATTTCTTGCTACTGCCATAGCTGAATATATTATACTTATATTTGTAGTACTCCCTAAAGTATTCTCTTTATCTCTTCCTCTTCACTTTTAACAGCATGTATTGTGTTCCCCACCCCTAACCAGCTCAATGGAACAACAATATAACATAGTTATACATTGAATAGATTCTAGTATATATAAGTATAGGAATAATTCTACGATACACAACTGTATCGACTCAAATCTGTAACAATTTCATACAGCTTCCATGTCTTTTGCAACAGTATCAAGGCTGTTATTAGTTACATATGCAAAATGTATCTATGTTTATCTAGAATGTAAAAGTTTTGGAATAGTTTAGAATGTTTCATATAAAGAATAAATATATGTTCAAAATATACAACACTTATATCGCGTAACTCCACAACAGACGACATGATCATAGACCCACCAACTTATCTATCAACATATACTTCAATGTAATGTATCTGCTTTATTCTAGCGATATGAAACATTTAGCCTATTAAGGCCCCATTCGAGAATTATGTAATAGGCATCAATAAAACACTCATCAAACATGTCATAATCTAATGAGCATACATATTTAATGAACTATATTACGTAATTATACCTAGTTGCATGAACTTTTGTGCAAATGAAGAACAACAAACATTATGGCCAATATATAAAATATAACTTTAACTAATTCTATGTGTGTATATCCTTTTAGTCAAAACAAAAAGCAACAAATAATTTCAATTTTATTATAATCAAATAAGAAACACACCAACACACACACACAATTGAAAAACGCAGGCAGAGTGTGCTCTTCCCTGACCCCACGCACACTCTTCGTCTCTGTATCTGAACCTAGACTGTCATTGAACAAAGTTTGTAATGTAATTTTAGATATCACTGTAAAAAAAATGCAACTTTTGCTCATGACTTTGATAATGTAAACGTTTATAAATACGTAGATATATACATAAATATATATCACATAAGAATATTTACACGTTAATCTGCCTATTTTATGTATTATTTATATTGTGTAACTCTCTGCCGATCCTGACTACTACAGTTTTTATTTTGTTTTATGTAATTTTATTTGGTTAATCAACAAAATATATTAAAAAATAAATATAATCACAAAACACTTGATTCGAATTTAAAGTTTAGTATTAAATTTAAAAAAAAAAACAAAAAAACAAAAAATCTACTTTTAAATTTAAAAATATATCAACTTTCAATTACTGAAACATATTAATGGTTTTGCAACCAGTAAGAAAGCCGACATGTAATCAACACAATTACAATAATTGAAAAATGAATTAAAAAATTATATATTCAAATTTTAAAATTGTTTTATTGCTTTAGTGCAATCCGCTAGTTGGTTCATATGTTCCTATTCTGTAGTATCTACTAGAGTTGGAGACTTCAAATTTGGTATATCCATTTTTTGGCATAGACAACATAATTAATTCTTGAATCCATTAAAAAATATTTAAAAAAAGGCCCAAATTGCAAAATTTGTTGACACGTCTCAACTTGTCTAACAGAATATGCATTTGAGTTGATCTTATACGTCCTCACCAAATTGGGTTCAAATCTGTCCACTATGTCATATAAGTGACTTGGTGTACTAGGTGGAGCGGCGATAAAGAGCATTATAGTGGGCTTACATAGGGGCACAATGCAGCATCACATTCTGCGGCAATTTCTGACAGCTTGTGACACTAGTCAAAGTGTTCACATTGACGTCACCAGCCAAAATGAATGCCGTCAATGTGAACACTACTTGTAATTTTCACACAGCGCCACGTCTTTAGATAGTTCAGAAAAAATAAACATTGAACAAGTTCGCGCGCAAAAAGCAATTTCCACAAAAAGAATAAAAACAAACAAACCCCGCGTTTCTCCGCACAAAAAAAAAAATATTTTTTTTTTATATAATAAATTATGAGAGGGCCCCACCCCCCCGCCCCCTCCTTCGGCGGGGGGGAATAAAATTAAATTCTCACCCCCCTCCCCGGGACCACAACCCCATTTAAAAAAAAAAATAAAAACAAAACACAAGAATTGTCAAAATAACATCTTTCGCTGATTTTTGACCGGCAACCAAAGTTTAGACAAAAATTTTAAATTTTTTACAAACATCTGACGTTTAATTTAGTGTTAAATATTAAGCCTGTCTGACCTTACATTACCTTTAGTTAGTTAGCCCTAACTAATTGCTTTCTAAAAACATTTCAACTGTTAAGATCAGTGAAAAAACATCGGACTTACAGATTTTTTAGGAATACCAAAATTATTAAGATTCCGTTACATTTGAGTCGGACACGTTCTTTTGAAATGCGTGCAAAGTATGAAGAAGGAATGTCGTTTTGCCAAAAACGAACGATCATAAACGTACATCATAATTTCGGATTAAGTTGATTAAATTCACCGTTTGTTTCGAGCCCACGCATCCTGAGAAACCCTTGAATTAAGGGTAAATTTGGTGGACATTGAATATATTTAGCATACTTTTCGGCATTAGAAAAACCCAAATGCCGTTTCGACAAGAGCTTGAAATTTGTAATTACATATTTTTATTATATCATATCATATTTTTAACGCCCACAAATTGGAAAAAAAAATTGCACACCAAAATATAAGAACAATTTAAAAGCTAGCGAAACCAAATTGGGTATGTAGATTCCCCTATATTGCAGGCAGATAAGGATTGTTTTTTTTTTGGATTGGACCACTAAATCATATAGCGCCCACAGAAACAATCGGTCGAAAATCAAGTTTTAGTATGAAAAACTTTTTTGTACGATGAAATATCATAACCAAACTTATTGAATATGCTTTTAACTTGGTTTTATATATCCTGTCATAAGTTGGTTCAAATCGGAGCACTATATTATATAGCTGTCATAGGACCGATCGGGCGAAAATCAAGTCTTAGTATTAAAAACTTTTTTGTTTAATGAGATATCGTAACCAATCCTTTAGAATATACATAAAACTTGGTTTTATATATCCTGCCCAAAGTTGGTCCAAATCGGACCACTATATCATATTGCTGTCATAGGACCGATCGGGCGAAAATCAGGTATGCATTTTTAGCTTTTGCCATAGTAAGTACGGGGTCTCCGACAGTCGAGAATGCTCGACTGTAGCTCCGTCCGACTAGTTATTAATGGTTGAAGCATTTGGCACCAATCGATACGGCCGAAGGGTATACATGTTGTAATTTAGTTGCTGATATTATGTAAAATCATACTGTGCAAATTTATTGTTATTTTTGGTTGTTTTTTGTTGCGGAGATAATTTAATTTAAATGTTTACTTTATTAATGGTTGATAAGTTCATTTTCAGTCCCAGCTTATTTCTTTTGAATACTTTTCTTTTTACAATTCATGTGAAACACTTGACAAGTTCATATGATTGTCAGTTCCGCGGGGGCTTAATATCTGGGGGCGACAAATTATTGAGAATTCTAAAGTACATTGAAACAGGAACCCACTCATATAAGTGGTAGATGGCTTAATCCCAAATGTATTGTAAAGCCCATTCTTGAATGGAAAGTAAAAGTTGTTTCCTCACGATCAGCGAGCAGGCAGATCGTTGATCCATAACGAAATACCAAAATGAAAAAACAAATTTCCCATTGAGAGCTTCAAGTGATAAGAAGCCGCGTGTAAGCGTCATCGAGTCAAAGGTTTATTGACGCAACTTGTGTCTCCAGTTTTAGCTTCAGCCACAACTCAAGCTGCAGCTTTAGCTCCAGCTAGATCTTCGTTGTAGCTTCTTCATGACGCTTGTTGCCAGGCCAGGCCAGGTCGGGTTGTTTCGGTTCGGATTCATAGCATCTCGAAGGCCGTCGCTTCTGCTGCCTCTGGTTGACTTTTTTTATTTTTGGTATATGTGGTGATCATTCGTCGCAAGGTGAAAGTATTTCTCTCTCAATCATTTTTTTGTTGTTATTTATACAGTATTTAGTCTTGTTTTTTGTAAATTAGTTATTTCTTTCACGATGTTTTGATTTCTGTTGTTTTGCTTAGCTTTGGATTGTGAGTTTGTATGCTCTTTTGATAATCTCTCTCACAAATTTTACCTGGTTATTAGGCATTTACCGGCCCAGAGATTAGGTAAATAACATTCCGTCTACTTTAATATTATATAATATCCCATTCGCATAGCTCAAGTGAATTCGAATTGTACACAAGGAAAATATCTAAGATTTATACTGGAAATAAAAACTAAATACCTACAAAAGCGTAAGAAACCCAATTCCACATCCTTCAAAATTCTCTCACACTTGAAAATAACATTTACACCACTTTAATCTCAAACAACCATCAGACATCCGTACTATAAACTGATGCTTAAATATTGAATTTCTTATATACATGTACATTGCATTTCATGACACATTTACAGGTGGGGTTAGCAAAAATTATTTTTATATCACCGACACAAAATTTAATTGCGGTTTTGTCACGTCTTCGTGAGGTCTTTACGGTTAAATATATGATGGAATCCAGGCAAATATGAACTTTTTTAAGAAATAAAATATGATATGAAGAGTCTCTAATTTGCGAAAGGTTGAAATGATAGTTTGATAAATAGACTATTTCAGCTGAACACTTAGAGGCTTGTCACTTTTTTGGTGACAACGATATTAAATTTACATATAATTTAGTTTTAAAAACAAAAGTTTAGCATTCGACACTGCGCATAAAATTTATTTTTGTGTACGCTGAGCAATAAAATGAACGAAAAATATTAATAACAATTGTTTGTGATTTTAAACCGAATCGTTCTTAGTTTTTAGAGTTAGTTACATTGGAGGCATTCAGCAGGTAACTTTTATCATGATACCTGATTACTACTTTTGCATTCAACAGGAAATTTTAGACAGTAAATAATAATAACAAAATATGCTATCGGTTTCACATATTTACTGGTATAATTGATACTTAAAAACAAATAACAGCTTTCGTGTATTTAAATGTATTTAAAATTACTTGTGATAAATATCTAGAGGCCAAGGCTGAAAACCTCCAAATTTTGTTGAAGGTTCGGTTTGGCGGTTCGAGCCATAGAGCTTCGCGATTTGGTTTATATACCCCCTGAACCCAAGGTTTAGGCTCGAACTTTGGTTCAATATCATCCAAAAAAATATTTATATTGTTTATTAATTTTTTTCAGAAATCATATTTTAATGATAATCTAAATTTATTTGAAGATTTAAATATGATTTTTTTTAATCCGAAGTCTCAAATAATTGCGTAATATTAGCAAACCATACTATTTATGTAATTTTTGTTTCCAGCCGAACCTTATATTTTAGAAAGCGGTTCGACTTAGGTTCGGGTTCGCAAATTACATAATTTCGGTTCGGTTTAGAATCGGCCTGCAGCCTTTCTAAAGACAGTCGGAAAAGGCATTGTGTTGTCACAATTTAATAATAGAAATTATGTCATTCAGCAGGTAAATATTACTGATCCATAATAAACAATGGAGCGATTAATGATTAAATTTTCGGTTGAATGTCCTAATTCACATGTGAAGCGAATTATTCTGCGACGGCTTTCTGGTTAGATTCGGCGCTTTAATTTAAAAAAAGTCGGGTTCGTCTCCCACTCTTGCCAAGGGCAGACACAACTCTCTAGCGATAAAAAAAATGGTTTTTAAGAACAGCCGTTTAATAAAAGCTGATATTTTTAATTGTCAAAGATTTCATTTTTCGGATATATGTATTATAAGTCATATATGTAAACTGTCATAAATAATTTTAATTTATATATTAAACTCGTTCGTTTGTCACAAAATTGTAATTCGAAACTTTGGGGCATCTAGACTATCGACGCTATACTTTTACCTAATGAACTTCATTTTTGCAAAATAATCGTATGTAACAAAAAAAATTTGTTTTCTAGACAAACTCAATTTGTTAAAAATTGTACCATTCGATCCTTTCTCAAGATGGGGTCCATATATTAATACAAAGCCAAAATAAGCCATGAGCCTAGAGTTACAAGCCCAAAACACAAACAACCTGGCCCAAGTAATTAAATCAATCTTTGAGTAATGTATATGCTAGTGCTTGACAAACAGGTGAAAATGTTTTCTATTATTATTTTTCATATTGATTTAAGACTCATCAAAACTTTTCAGACAACAGAGCGGTTAATAAAAAAACCCATCAAATAAAATTTGAAGACTATGAGATTTGAAAGAGCAACTCAGTTGAATGACTTGAACAAAGATTGATCGTCATCGGCCAAATCAGTCAAATCAGCAAAGCCATTATCATTGTCTGGGCTGTGTCTCTTTTTGATTCAATGAAAACCTGATAAGCTGTTAGGTGCTTATGCAATTCGACAAAGAAATTGGGCGAGAGGGGGTTGATTTCAAACCGTCTCTAGAATTGCAGTGGGCATTGACTTAATGGGCCCATTGGCTTGCATATTTTTACTCTGCGAAGCTTTGAAAGTGAAAATGTATTAATGAAAGCTGGCGATGAAGTGTCTGTGCCTAGTTGATGGATCTGTCGATTAGTCGCATTGCCGTCTCGACAGCCGAATTGCTGTGGGCCTCACAAAATTGCTGCTATAATTGCTGGAAAGCCGAAAATGCCATAATTTGTTGATTGGCCTAGGTTGCATTTAGATAAGGGCCAACAGTGCCAACTAACTGTTGCACCAGAGGAAATCAATTTTCCAATTTACTTAATGAAAATAGATGAAAAGGGAACTGTATCTATGATGCAGTAGCCACAAATGTAAATACATATTTAGATACATACATACATATATAGAACTTATATCGGGATGATAATCGTGCCAAGCACTCAAGATTTGACTGTCCTTCTAGTCTTAAATAAATAAATAAATAAAACAGTGTACATTTATAATTTGCTTATATTTTGTAAAGTGGTTAGTTCGTGCTTGTAGCTGCGTAGCTAGTTAAAACTAGTGGGCCGGTGCTACAGTCGATCATACTCGACTGGCGGAGACCCCGTACTTACTATGGCAAAAACTAAGAGTGGAAAAATCTTAAAAATATTTAGTTAACTTAAATGCATGCTCAGATTGGTTACGATGTCTCATAAAACATAAAATATTTTCATACTAAGACTTGATTTTCGCCGGATCGGACCAATGGCAGCTATATGAAATAATAGGTCCGATATATATCCTGTCCAACTTTGGCTTTTAAATTGTTCTTATAATTTGGATATGAAATTTTCTATGTCCGATTTGTGGGCGATAAAGGGGGCGTGGTCGAATTTTGAAACAAATTTGATCGACTTGCAACATAGAGGAACCTACATACCAAGTTTGGTGTCTCTAGCTCTTTTAGTCTCTGAGATCTAGACGCTCATACAGACGAACAGACAGACGGACAGATGGACATTGCTATATCGACAGGGCTATTGATGCTGATCAAGAATATATATGTATACTTTATAGGGTCTGCCACGCCTCCTTCTGACTGTTACGCACATATTCGGTCAAAAAAACCCAATAATCCCTGTAAATTTTATAAGTACGGGTTCTAAAAAAATCGCCTCTATTTGTGGTTTCTTAAAATTTATTTTTACGATTTTCGGCGTGAAATAGACATTTATCGCAATTTTTTTTTGATTACTTACTTTAATATGCAGTCAGACATAGTCTGATTATGTAATAAAGCGTATCCCTTTCCTTTAAATGTTGTTATAATTAATTTATAGCAAATCTAAACTTTTTAAGCTGTGAAGGGAACAGGCCTGATTTCAAAAATCTTTTAGATTCGTAATCTTTTAAGTTTTCTGTATCGAGTGCAATTATTACTTTTTACGAACGCTTCCGTCAAATAAATGATTTTTGCCACGCTTTTCGGCCTGCTGCCCGAGTGTGCGTTGTGGATTGACTAGCTGAAGTTTTGATTGCAAATTGTTATTATCTTAGCAAGTACAGCCTGAAAGTTTGGAAGTGGATTTATTTACAGGTTTGTTTCATGAGTTGATTTTGGTAACCTTAAAAATCCGAACCAAATACTAATTCAATCTGTCTAATGGTAACAGGGGGGAATGTCACACCCATCAATTGAATTGAACTTGACTATCTGCTGCTTACTGTGTCTTTGCGTTCATCATAGCTCATAAAAAACAAATATTAATTATTTCAAGTAAAGTTGAACAGGTCATGCTGAGGCACTCATAATTTTTCAAAGAAACCCGAAATATCAACTAATCCACAGGTTTTTGGAGGTGATGTGAGTGCGTAATATGTTGATCAGTAGAGCGACAGAAAAGTAGCCACAGCGGGATTTAAGCTACTACTCAAAAATCAGCATGAATGATGCTGGTAGTAATGTTGGTTCACATTAATCATCTACTTCCATATTTATTGAGAAAAATTGAATCACTTTAAACGAGGCAGACAAATTACTTGGCATAAAAACTTAAAAGACACATCGCTGCATGACATGGAATGCATCATAAATGTGTTATTTGAGCTGTTGTTGTTGTATTTGGCAATACCATATGGCACACGTCTGTAAATCATAAAATTGATGGCTGCATTTTTCAAGCCACTATTAAGAGTTATTTATTGTTTTGGCTCGATGCGAAAATACACCTACAAAGTAGCCGCTCATTATATTCATATGTTCTTATCGGAGCATTTCCGAGTACGCCAGCTTGAGGAAATTACGTGATTTGCGCTTCAAATCGAAATCTCTAAGGTGGCATCATATTTTGATAGCCATTTCTGGTTTGATAAAAGCAGACCTCAGACTTAACGAAGAGCTCAACAAGAAATGCATTTGAAAATCAAAGTTAGAGCATAATATTTCCTCATGTTGCCAATGCAATACTTTCTCTTTCAGTCCACGTTGCGCGCTCTTTGCTTTCTCTTTGCTGTCAGCAAGCGCTCTCAGCAGCTGTTGTTACTGAGGTACTCGGTGGTGTTGCTGTTGTTGCTCTTGTTGCTAATGTTGCCGGCAACATGTTGCTGGCTCATCGCAGCCGTCGCGTCTTCGCTTCGCATATTTGTTTTTCTGCTTTTTGGCACTATCGTCGCTTGGCTTGGCTTAAATTGTTACCAAACGCTAAATGATCTTCAGTTAAGCATCGAACTTTTACCAGACAAGTCGTGTCTGCGGCTTCCACTTGCAACTTCAACTCGAGTCAAGTCCGCGGCAGCAACAGCAACAGCAACAGAAACGCTAACGGAATACTTAAAACAAATAATATAACGAATACTACAAAAACTGCATCATTTACATAAAGCAAATAGAAAACGTTCAGTTCAAAACGCGCAAGCAAAAGTTGATTTGAATTTTGATTTGAATTTTGTGTTTGCTTTTTTACTTATGTGGTCTTCGCATTGACATTTCTCGTGCGCCAATTGGAAATTTAAAAAAATTTCTGAACTCTACGTCCTTATTGTGTTTTGTTTTAAGAGGAATAAAAAAGTGAAGTCATATTGAATTATTAAGTCAACTTTTAATTAACACAACAATTGGGAATTTGTGTAAAACATGCAGCATCTGTTGGCTCTTTGGGGCACTTTGTGCCTTTGGGTGGTCACATCCAATGCACAGGGATTTATTCCACCCAATGCGGCAATACATAATGCGGTAAGTCTTGAAAGCTATATTTAATATGCAAATATTTGACTTTTGAAAAAAATATTCCTTTTTAAAAATTTCTTATTAATATTTAGTTAATTGTTTTTCAACATATCATAAATATGTATGTTAATATTATATTTATTATATGTATGTTTAAGAACAGAAATGACACCAACCTAAAAGCAACTTAAAATCGGCCAATAATATATAAAGAATTCGTATTGAATTAGTTTAAAAACTGTCTTTTTAGAATATAACTAAATTTTTTTGTGCTCATATTTTCATTCAATCAAAATGAAACCAAGTCTTTACTAAACTTCATCAGGTGTTCCAGTTAATCATAGACAAAGCTCTCACGCCGAATATGTGTCAAAGATTCGTAAGAAAATAAATTTGCATTTCCATTGAATTTTAGTCATGCAAATATTTATTGTTGCGACTGTTTTTATTTTGTAAATTTATTTTTTCACCTTTTTGGAAGCTAAGCCAACGAAATCAGATTGACATAGTTTTTAAAAGGCTTGTATAAGCCAAAGAAATTTACCGTTACTTGGAAAATCTCGTGCTAGCAGATGTCAAATAGGTCTAAATATGATGATGCAATTATGGGCCTAAAAATATATTCAAATCCTATCGATTGGCGACTTGCATAAGACCTGCCTCTCTGGTTTTTGTCTGTGGGCCTGCTTAAGTATACAATTATTCAAAATATTTTCATAAACATTTTCATATTAATTGTACAAATATTCCACTGAGCTGTGCGTGGAACGTCTCACACACCTCAATGAACTTTCCCTTTTATTTATTTTGGTTTATTTTTTTGGAGATTCGTTTAATGAAGATGCAAAGGAAGTGCCATGAAACGAAGAGAAAAAGTCAAAAACTCATGACAACGTTTAAAGCCGCAACCATAACACCTGAGGTAGATAATAAACCTGTTCGCTTGGACTGGTCAAAATATCTGAGAATGAGAATCGTGTACGCATGAGATAAAAAACTGCTAGTTGCATTTCCACTTCGATTTGTTGCGTAGCTTTATTTACTTATCCAAGATTTTGGTTTATCCTAATAATTTATTAAGTCTCATCAACAAATTGGTGGTCTGAAATAATAGTTTGCCTATAGCCATTTACTACTTATGAGTTTGTTTGTGCGATGTGTCTTGGATTATGCCTCAATTTGTTGTTGCCATTGTTGTGTTTTCATTGTTGGTCAATGTGGCATCCGCTTTAATGCTTAGTTTTCACTTTCATGGCCACAACAGACAAGCTTGGCAATAGCTTCCAATCATTTATTATTAAAAATATATATATATTTTTGTTGTTGGATTTGGTGCTTTTGATTGGCGGATGAACTTATGTTTATAATTGAGATCTTTGTTGTTTTGTTCAGGCTATATTTGTATTATGTAATCGCATTTAGTTTTAAACTGCAGCCAATTTTTTGGAAATGTGAATAACAAACAGGCATTTTGTAAGTTTAACCCTAACGAATTAATGAATTTAATTTTGATTATTATTAGTTTTTCCTAATGAAACCTAGATCTCAGTGTCATTAATAGCTGTAGACACCAAGCGAAGTGTTTTGGTTCCTTTATAACCTAAGCAAATTAAACTAGCTTTGTTCTCAGCTTACCATTCTTTATAAACCCCCTGAAAGGAATCGCCAACATGTTGTGATTTATATAAAAGGCCAAATAAAGTCTAAAAAGCTATTCTCCAATTACAATTTGAATTTGCCCACACACTCATTTGGGATTATGTATCATATATAAAAGTGGAGTTCTTCATTCAAAGCCAACTACACTATGATTTCATAACCTCGATTATATCATGGTAAATGTAATGCTCAATTACATTTTCGATTTGCTGTGCTAAGCAGCACTTCCTGGGCCAACACTAACGAACACGGCATGATTTCCATGAACTTGCCTCTGTGTCGGTGGCCAGTGTCCAATCAGGCGCGTCATCGGAGACACATGCACACTTTCCACTCAAATCAGATGAAATTAACTTGAAATTCGATTTAATTCTCAACTGATTCACAACTAGCACAGCAGCCCAATCAACAGCTACGAAACGAATTGAAGGTGAAATAAACACATAAAAAATTGAGCGTTGAAGTAAAAGGTAAGTCATTGTTAGGTGGGGAATCCTAATGGACTTTGTGTGTGATTAGCCGTCAATTACTTTATTTGTTATTTTGAGGCGCTACAATTGGATGCGATTTAATTTAACTTAAGTCGATTCGATTTGATTTAGTGTAGCGCCAGTTAAAGAGCTTGAAGTATTATAGAAAATCCGTGAGTTAACAATCAGAAATTTTATTGTCAGCAAGCTCAATTGGCTTGTGGACCAGGGCTTGACAAGTGTCATATAATTCCATTGATATTCTTGTTCCCAAACTACTTTCATTTTTCAAGACAAATCCATTAACAGTTTGTCACTTGAGCGACACACGAAAATATCTTTCAGATAAATACGCAACCTAAAATATTTATAAAGATCTCTCGATTGACCCACTTTCCATGCCATGAAAACGAAATGAAATTCAAAAAAAAAAAAAAAAGAAAATAAAATTAAAATTAATAAAAACCTGCCAGAACGCCGAGCCCCGTTCAAAGTCGCGAAAAATAAACAGCAAAAATGAAAAGAAATTACAGCTTGAATCGCATACAAAAGAAATGCGAGTTGCTGCTGACAATGAACAGGTTCAAGGGCTGTCACACTTGTGCTTCACAGCCAAAGATACAAAAAGTATCCAAGTATCTTCAAGCAGTTGTCCATTTGTTACCGGCAAAAATCAAAATGAAATATCTGAAAATAGCTACTTATTGATAGACTACAATCAAAAGTTGAAGTAAATAAGCATAATAATGTATATCGAATACAGACAGAAATATTTATGATTAACTCACTTTTACATCTTTGAAGTCAAGTAAAAAAAGGTTCCAATCTTAAGTGTTTTTTAAATATTTAATATTTAAATATTTACTGCTACATGTGAATTTTGATTTAAGGTACAGTTTACCCTGTCAAACTACATTTTGATTTAAAGTTTATTCAATCATTTAGTATGTTATAAGCAGCGAATTCCTTAGGTTTTTAATTTTTTGGGGAATCTTAAGTTTACATTTATATACAATTTCGTAATCAAATTATGCGTATCACTTATCTCGAAAGTGAAAGCAAACACACAAACAAAATGAAGTATTTGTTAGGAATTAATATTTTAAAAATTTAAATATAAAAAATTGAAAAACAAAAGGCAACAATTTGGCAGACGAAGCGATAATGGCCAGGCCCAGAAACTTACCCAGGCTAACCAACAAATTGGACGATGGGCAACAGATGTTGTACGGATTGTTGCAATGTTGAACAGTTGTCTCTGGTTTGTTGTCTGTTTACACGACACAAAAAGACAACTGCAAACTCTACGTGAGGCAATATATAAGTACTTATGTATACGTATATGAAAATACTATACATACGTACAACCTAAGGCTTAAAATTAAGAAATACAAAACAGACAAAAAATCGCATAAAAGAAACTTGAGATAGCTACAACTTCGGCAACGTCTTCGACTTCGTCTTCGTCTTGGACTTTAACTGTGACCAGTTCCTGTTCACAGACAAAAGGAAGATGATGATGTGGCTGAAAATGCTTTCTTGTGTTTTTTTCTTTTTCTTGTTTGTTAAAAAGTTCGCAATGGGTTGCAGTTGTTGTGATGTTGTTGTTTTGTTGTTGTAATCGCAGGCCATTGCCGTTGCCTTTGCAGTTGCTGTGTCTACAGTCATCTTATGTCAATAGACAGAGACAGACGGCAGCAATCTGGTCTGACACGTTTTTCGTTCAAGCTCCGAAAACTCTTATGGAAAATTGTGCAAAGAGCCAAAAAAGGAAACTTAACAGCCGTACAAAAGGTTAAGGACAATGGTCTTGACAATATGCTGAGCGCAATGAATATGCTTTCGGGAGAGACGTAAAATATTTGCATTTATAAAATAATTCCTTATGTAAGTTAGAATTTAATTTCAGCCGGCTTGATGATTTTATAGAAATGTTAACTATAATAACAAATTAATTAGTAAAAAAACATTTTAAGTGATATGTGCTAAAAAAAATTATATCAATATACATGCTATAGGTATATAGATTGTTGACATTGATTTGGTTTGGTTTTTGCATTAATCTTGTGTGATGTCTCTTTCAAATTTCTTTATTCACAAAGTAGTCTTATCAATGTCAGTAAAAGCAAAGGCTTACAAGAAACTTAAAAAAATCAGAAACTAGAGACTACAACTAGTGGGCCGGTGCTACAGTCGAGTATACTTGACTGTCGGAGACCCCGTACTTACTATGGCAAAAACTTATAATAGAAAAAAATTTAAAAATATTTAGTTAACCTAAATGCAAATTCTATCAGGTTGATTACGATGTCTCATGAAACATAAAAGATTTTCATACTAAGACTTGATTTTCGCCCGATCGGATCTATGAACGCTATATGATATAGTAATTCGATTTGAACCAACTTTAAACAGGATATAAAACCAAGTTTTATGTATATTCTATAAATTTGGTTACGATATCCCATAAAACAAAAAAGTTTATCATACTAAAACTTGATTTTCGACCGATTGTTCCTATGGGCGCTATATGATATAGTGGTCCGATTCAATAAAGAAACAAACTTAATCTTCCTGCAATATAGGTTAATGTACATACCAAATTAGGTGTGAATAGATTTAAAATTGCTCTTATAATTTGGATATGAATTTTTGTTCTTCCGATTTTTGAGCCGTATAGAGAGCGTGGCCGAATTTT
>JAWNOV010000043.1:0-38370 GCA_035045575.1 Drosophila falleni
TGTACATGTGTACAAAAATTAACATGTAATACATATGTTCGTGCCCGTCGGCAAAGCGTGACGTCACATTCTTAGAATTTTGTGAGCGCGCGTTGCTTTATTTTTTTTTTAGCGATTTTCAAACGGAAGTTTTTCTGATGGAGCCATATCTTTCTGCAACGCGCGAAACGAAAAAGAAAGATCTTCTTAAAATAAAAAACGTCTTTTGTCCGGCACGCCTTTTTTAATGAATGATTATGATTCCGATTGAAAGTTGAATTAAATATGTGCTATACGATGAAATGCAGGGTAAAATTCTGGCAAAATTCAGTGGCTCTCAGATTATTTTATCCTCGACTTATATACTTAAAAAAAATTTTTTTAAGTATTTCATTATTAATGGGAAGGAGATAATACGCCGATTTGTTAGTTATTGCTTAACTTCAAGAAGTTATAGAAATTAACAAGAATAAAGCAAAAAAAAAAAACAAATCATAGTTCATACTCAAGTAAAATGTGAGCCACTGTTGATAAACGGATCATTGATGAAACTATAGTCTTTCCTTTATCTAGAATTTTTTTTAATTTTTTGTCATTATTCATAATGTGAGTGAATGATTGTGTTTATTATTAAAATTTTTTGTAATCACAAAATAATAATTTTATTTTAAATTCTTTCTTTTCGGCTAACATCATTAGCTAATGCCAATTTAACTATTAATTTTAAGAAAAAATTAATAACTAAAATATTTTAATATTAAAAAACAATTTTAAAAAAATATATAAAACAATTATTAAAAGTAAAAAAATAATTTATTTTGGTTTTATATTGAAAAATTATTTTCAAGAGAAACTGAACAGAAAAACTATTGAAAACATAAATATACAAAAAAAGAAAATATAGATTAGTTTATAAAAAAATTATATGCATGCAAAATTCACAAAAGAAATAAAAGAAAAAGAAAGAGAAAAATAAAAATACAATACAATAAAAAAAATATAAATTGCGAAAAATAGTTCAAAGAGAATTTAAAAAAGATATATAAAAGAAATTAAAATGAAAAAAATATATATATTAATATTGAATAAGAAATAACAAAACAAAAAGTAAATTGGCTAATTTAAGAAGAAATTCCAGTGAAGAAAATAAGTAAAAGGACAAAGAAATTTTGAAAATTTATTAAATAGCAAATTCAAAAACAAATTTTAATTTAACAACTAATTAAGTTATAGTAAACAGATTAAGTTTTATTATATGTTCAAATAATTTATAAATAAACGCGTAAAAAAAACTTTAAAAAATAATCAAAAACAAAAAAATTATTTATTCAAAATGTCTAGACGTAATATTCTGAAAGCGTATAATTTTTAATAAAAGCTTAATTCCGAAACGATAAGGTAAAACTCAAAATTAATTCAGAAAATTCGTTAAACCATGAAATAAATTTATCAGAAAAAGCAATAAGATCACAAATGAATAGAGATTTAGAAACATCTAAACGTTCTAACCGTTCTGAAAGAATAACAAAAGCAGGAATTAGGGCTTTAAGGGGGGGGGTCTTCTCATTCAAAGCCCGTTTTTTGGACCTTTTTCAAAAAATTCTTATTTGAAAACGCAAAGAATAATTGAAAACTTTTTTTATTTATTGTATTACAAAAGGTTCAAAGTAAATAAAAAAATTTTTTTTTTTGCCTCGATACGAGGGGTGATCAAAAAGTAATGAGACTTCAAAGTTGGGGGTTGAAAAAAAAGGTGTCGTCACGGCGGCCACGACTCCGGGTCTCCGGAGCGTCGGAAATGAAAAAAAAATAAACGTTGTTATAATCAGTATAGATGTAATTCTCGGGTGAATAAAGACTATAATTGTGTAATTTTTTTTTGACAAAATGGTGGCCATTCAAAAAAAAATTTCAATTTCGGGCTTTTTCTTGTAGTTTAGTGTAAAAAAAAATAGTAAAAATTTTTTAAAAATTATAGTCTTCATTCACCCGATAATGGTGACAATTCTGCGTCGATTCCACTTTATTTCATGAAAATCGGTTCAGTTGAACTGAAGATATCATGGCCGCCAATTCGAAAAAAGTGGCTTCGAGATAAACGCGTTTAAAGTTTGAAGAAAATAGCTCATTTTGACGAAGACCTTGCCTCACAAAAAAGGCTGTATCTTCTAAAGTATTTCGAATTTCAAAAAATCCTTTTAGGGGCATATTCACAACTACCCAAGCTATAAATAAATGCACAAAAAAAGTCGAAAAAAAAAGTTGCTCAATGAGAAGACCCCCTTAACAAAAAGAGCCCTGGAGACTGAAGATCAGAAAGTAAACGAATGGAAAAAGATAGAGAAAGGGTTATTTTAAAGAGATCAAAAGAAACAGAAGATCAAAGACTTAAACGGATTAAAAAAGAAGCGCAAAGAACCATGGTAAATAGAGGCTTAGAGACTGTAGAAGAGAGACTTAAACGCATGAAAACAGATTAAAAAAGAGCTACATCAAGAAGAGAAAATGAAACAGAAGATCAGAGACTAAAGCGAATTGACAAAGAATCTCAAAGGACCATTTTAAATAGATCATTAGAGACTGAAGAAGAGAAACGTTTACGAATTGATAATGAAGCTCAAAGGTTTTTATCAAACATAGAAAAGGAAACAAAAGACAACAGAGTTGGAAGACTCAAAAGACAAGCAAAAAGAGCAGAATTAAATCGGAATAAACGCAAAAAAAAAACAAAAAACAAGTAAGCGGTTACAGTCGAGCACGCTCGACAGTAGGATACCCTGAGCCCAGGTACTTTTCAATAAAAGTTTATTTTCGACCAATTGTTCCTATGGCAGCTATAGATATATAAAGCCGATTTGAACCAAATCTGGTCAGAATGTACAAAACTAACATTAATGCATATTCTATCAGTTTGGTTAAGATATCTCAAAAAACAAAAAACTTTTTCATACTAAAACTTCATTTTCGATGCATCGTTCCTATGGCAGCTATGTGATATAGTTATCCGATTTTAACCAAATTTCGTCAGGATGTATAATACCAGCTCCGAAACATAATCTATTAGTTTGGTTCTGATATCTCAACAAACGCAAGACTTTTTCATACTAAAACTTCATTTTCGATGCATCGTTCCTATGGCAGCTATGTGATATAGTTATCCGATTTTAACCAAATTTGGTCAGGATGTATAATACCAGCTCCGAAACATAATCTATTAGTTTGGTTCTGATATCTCAACAAACACAAAACTTTTTCATACTAAAGCTTCATTTTTGATGTATCGTTTCTATGGCAGCTATATGATATAGTGGTCCGATCCAAAAATAAAAACAAACTTGATCTGCGCCCGGTATCCTACATACCAAGTTTGAAGTCTCTAGCTCTTGTGGTTTCTGAGATCGACGCGTTCAAACAGACGGACAGACAGACGGACATGGCTCAATCGACTCGACTGTTGATCCTGATCAAGAATATATATACTTTGTGGGGTCTGCCACGCCTCCTTCTGCTTGTTACATACATCCTGCCAAACGCATTATACCCTTTTTTGCCCATTTTTAATGGGCTCAGGGTATAAAAATTTGGAATATGTAAATAATATGAGTTTATCTGAAAAGAAAGATTTCGACTTCATAAGTCTTCGTAATTTGTTTCAATTAAATAGTAATATTTATGATTTGGTAAATAATATGATGAAAACATGTGAAAATAGTTATAGAGTTGAGGTTGAAAAAAATATTTCAAAAATTTTCCATCATAGAAATACGGTAATAAATTCGTTTTGTAAAAATGTATGCACTCTAAAAGAAAAGTTTACGACTATTAAAAAAATATATCGATTCCACTTCTGATCAAGAGTTTTATTTATTGTTTGGTCCGTCATTGCATACACGACACACGGAAGCATATTTCTCAAGTGCATTGTATAATCCTTTAAAGCTAAAAATAACTTTGACTTTAAGCTGAAAAAGATGGAAAATTTAAAAATGTTTTTGAAAATGAGCAACAGACCATGGAAAATTGGAAATGCAATCCAGAAATATGTAATATTGAAAAAACGACAATATCGCACCGATATATTTCACTTATAACAACCTTTATTAACTTCAAACATGAAGATATTCCGAATTTTTTCAAAAATATTGACATATGCTCAAACAACTTGATTGAATTACCTCAAGGTAATTCCACCGGTGAAGAATGTCTGTATAATCACTTTGATTTTATTAAAAAATTAAAAGGAGGTCATCAACTTTATTGTTATGAGCACGAGAATAATTGTCATTCGGTCTTGCTTTTCATAAGACGACTCTCTCCACACTTTCATATATTCGTAATGTTTTGAAATTAATTTATGATAGAGCTGATTTACGGAAAATTGATAGCTTAACATTTGGGTTGCTAACGTATAAACTTTGTGAAGTAAGAAATACAGCTGACAAAATTAATTTTAATACCAAAAGCTTTTTGGTGTACTCATTTCCCTTCAGTCACGAAGGTGAAATATGGGATGAGTATTTACATGCGTTTCGAGAATTTAAAAAAAATGAGTGCCGATCTACGTGGCCAATATTCTCATGCGTTTCATGCTTAACGGTATGCTCTGCGCACAGTGCAGAATGCCAATTTTTTTGTGACATTGTAGGTAGAAGATTTGCAGAAATTAGAAGATTTTATGATGAGCCCTATAAGTTCCTTAGATTTAGGCATACATTTAGTTTGTTTAAAAATGTCACCAGTTTTAGAAATATTCCATGTTTCGCAGTCTCATAGGAAAGCGGTAGCCATGCCATATAAGGGGAAATCAGTATTAGATCCAATCATACACTTTTAATCTTTTTTGAATTTATTTTTAATTTATATTAACTTAATTTTATTTTCTTTCAGACGCTATTCAATTAGTCGATCTATCAATGCTTTGCGTTAAAAATAATTTTTGCAAACAAAAAAGATATATTAAAAATAAATAAAATAAAAACAATTATATATTTTAAAGAAAAAAAGTTAAAAAAAGCTTTAAAAAAAGAAAACATTTTCTTAATTTAAAAACATATGGGATAGGCTATAGTCGAGATCCTGGCAGTAAAATATCCGTTACTTAATCTAAATATATATAAAAGTACTGTAAAAATTTTTTTTTGTTTTAAAAAAGTTTTCTGAGAAATAACTATGATTATTAACAATTATTATTATAGGCCCTGAATCCCTATTGGTTCAATTTACTTAAAAATACGCGTCGATTGATACCTCAATCACCCAAATCCGATAACTGGTTCAAAAGATAAATAAATTTGAAAATTTTAGTAGACTCCTAAAAATGAAGTGAAAAGTCGGTTTGTTTGTCAGTTTGTTTGTTTGCATCAAATCTCGAAAGAAGCTTAAATGTAATGATGGGGATTTATTCCTTTTCGAAAATCTAGAAATGATTGTTCTACGACATTTTGAAAAAACCGCTAGTTTAGCGGGAAAACGCTTAATCCCGGAAAAATTAAAACCTCAACAGATTCCAAGTTATAAAGTTTTTTAGCTAACATTTTGGCGATTTTTGACAAAATGCTCTAACGATTATTCATTACATTTTAATAAGTTGTAGTACGCAAAATTTTGCGTTTTGACTGAGGGGTTTGGAAGATATTGCCTGTTAACTCAATGTATACATATTTATATCGGTCGAAAATAACGTTTTAGTACGAAAAACTTTTTGGGTTTTATGAGATATCTCAACCAAACTGACACAATACGCATTTAGCTTGGTTTTATATATTCTGTGCAAAATTGGTTCTAATCGGACAACTATACACATAGCTGTCATAGGACTGATCGGGGGAAATCGAGTCTTAGTATGAAAAACTTTTTTTGTTTTATGAAATATCTCAACCAAACTAATAAAGTATTCATTTAACTTTGTTTTATATATCCTATCCAAAGTTGGTTCAAATCCGACCACTATATCATATAGCTGTCATAGGACCGATCGGGCAAAAATCAAGGTTAGTATAAAAACTTTTTTTTATACGAGATATCGTAACAAAACTAATAGAGTATGCATTTAAGTTAGACTTATAGATCCTGAAGAAAGTTGGTTCTAATCGAACCACTATATCATATAACTGTTATAGGACCGATCAGGCGAAGTCCAAGTCTTAGTATGAGAAACTTTTTTTTCATAGTAATTACGGAGCCTCCGATAGTAGAGTAGCAATTCAAGCGAAGCGAGCAGGGGGTGGAGCCCCCTACTTTTCTTTATAATTAAAAAAAAAATTTATTTTAAATATGAAAAAAAATTCAGCAATAATAAATTTACAATGTCAAAACCAAAAAGCAATTGCAAAAATTGCTGATATCCCACAAATCAAACCTCAAAACGAGGTAAAAGTCCAGTGACGAAAGCAATTTCCAGCCCCAAAATTTCTGATATCCAATTTTGTGACGAACAAAATTGAGTTCAATATAAAAAATTTAAATAAATTTAAATTTAGGCCGATCTTCTTTTGACTAAAGCTTGGCTTGCAACACTTTTTTAAAAAATGCTCCAACTTTGTTGTCGTCATTCCTAATAAGTCCCACAGTAAATATAAGCAAAGGAGAATGCTATTAAAAGGGATCTCATTGTTTGTCCAAATGTAATTCAAGTTCAAATCAATATTTTACATTTATGGTTCGATCGCTTGCTTTTGCAAGGATGTGCAAAGAAATCCACGAGGTTAAATATTTGCACGTCTTAATGCGACGATGTTGCAATTCGAAAAGATAGAAAAATTCGTGAAGTTGGCTGCAGTTGCCAATATTTTCAAGGTGGCCAGAAAATTTGCTAAACTCCAAACTATCGTATTGTGTGACACAGTCTTTAGCGTGATGTGATCCAATTTCTCTTTCTTGCAAATTTTCCAATAAAAAATATGCATTTGCAAGTTTCTTTTAATTGTGCTGCCAATTTTTTGTAATAGTTTTGACTAAAATTACTTAAGCTAAAATTACGCTTAAACACTTCTTATCCTACACGATAGGAAACGTTGGTCAATCTTAAATTATATTGATTCATGTTCTTCTCGTAAACTTTCTTACTGTTAATTTTGATTTAATCTCTTATCAAAGCAAAACTATCCTCTCTGCCTTAAACTAGCGGTTCCTTGACCATAGACAATTTCTTCAATAACTTATACATCTCTCCATGAGTAGTCATTTCCAATCCGAGCAATGCCCTATAAGAGGAACATCCTATAGATTGGTGCAACGATGAGCGAAGAGCACAAGAGATTTGCGTGAGATACAAATCCCAATCTCGCTGATCTAAGCGAATTTAATGACCTAATGGCGGCTAATAACGAACGGTTAACTCTCTCAGCAGCATTACTCTGCGGGGAGTATAGGGCTGTAAACATGTGGCGAATACCGTGTTGGGTCATAAAAGCTTTAAACTCCTTAGCCTTAAACTGTACTCCATTATCACTAACGACTGTCTCCGGGACTCCGAAGCAATAAAAAATGTTTTTTCGCAGTCGCAGGACATAGCCAATGACAGCGACTGAAATGATCTAAAACAATCAGCAGTCCAATATGACCACCCTTACTCCTTGAATAAGGACCAAGTAAATCGATATACAACTTTTGAAAAGGCCGACATAGCATGCTCTGCTCTGCCATTGGGGACGAAGAGTCATATTTGGTGCCTTAGTTTGCTTACAAGTCTTACATTCTCTAACATATTTGCGCACATCCTTAGACAACCCTGGCCAAAAGAATTTCCGACGCAAGCGTTCTATTGTCTTTTGCATGTCTCCATGTGTAGACAAAACGCTATCGTGTGCTTGACGAATTGTATCTACCCGTAGAACTTCTAGTATCCACATATTCAATTCACAGAGTCGTGATTCTCGTCTCCCGTGTCATGTTGGGTACGGATTTATACATATCTTTCACATACTCTCAATCCGGATATCTGTCAGGCTCAATTTTGATTCTTTTCATGAGTTCAACATAAGTACAATCTAAAAATTGTGGCGAATCCAGATCAACTTGTGGTCCCGTTGACTCAACAATATCTACCACCTCATCACATAGCCTAGGTAAGGCATCCGGTACAATGTAATCCTTACCTTTCCGACGAGAAATTGCGAACTTATAGGATTGTAATCGGAATATCCATTGCGCAAGCCTACCCGATACGTTCTGTTGTCTTCGAAGCCAGACCAAACTGGAATGATCTGTAACGACTTCAATTTCTTGTAGTTCTAGATAGCAGCGGAAGATTACCGCCAGACACTCAGTAACACTGTAGTTTCTTTGCGACCGTGACAATTTTTTTGACCCAAAGGCTATTGGCCTTTCTTCATTGTCTTCTCCTATCTGTACATGAACTGCTCCAATTCCGTAGTCACTTGCATCACTTGCAGGAAGAACTTTTTATCAAAGTTTGGATTATATAGCATAGGAGTGGTTGTTAACATATCTTTTAATCTGTCTATTGCCTCCTGGGCCTCCTCTGTTCATTTAAAAATTTTCTTTGAGGACAAAACCTCAGAGATAGGAAAAGTCTCCTCAGCAAACGTCGGTATAAATCGCCGATACCACCCACATACGCCTAAAAATCCTGTAACCTGTTTTATGTTTTTGGGTGGTTATGGCTAGCCGACTGGCGTATTAAAAAAAATAAACAAAAGTCTAAACACATCAAGTTTACTCTCAACATGCAAACATGTGCTCCGTTAGCACTGTTTAATACGCAACTCCCACAAGCCAAAAAAGTAACGTACCACGGCGTTCAACTTGATAGGCGGCTCACCTGGCGTGGTCACCTTGAAGCAAAAAAAACGCAGATTAAAGCAGATTCAATAAATAAAAGAAAAGTAAAAGAAAAAAAAAAGTTTTTGGGTGGTGGCCGTGCGGATGCACGACACCTTAGCTGGATCCGTAGCAACTCCACCACTTCCAATGACAAATCCCAGATAAGAAATTTTCGTCACGCAAATGTGACTTTTCGAAAGATTTAACGTAAGATTCGTTTTTCTAAAATCACTAAATGTTATAACCAAGTACACAATGGCACATCTGGAGGAATTAATTCGTCCATCAAGCGATACATCGTGGATGGAGCGTTACACAAGCCGAATGGCATGACCGTGAATTGATATAGCGGATTTCCCGGAACTGTGAAAGCTGTAAGCGGCTTTGACTCCTCCGAAAGTTTAATCTGCCAATAGGCATCTTTCAAGTCTAATTTCGTAATCATGTTAGCTTTTGGAAGTCTAGCAAAAATGCCATCAATGTGATGTAATGGATACGCGTCCTTTTTTGTGACATCATTCACTTTGAGAGCGTCCAAACATAATCGCACTTTATTGGGTTCTACTACCATTCGCATTGGTGAGCTCCATGGGCTCTGAGATGATGGACAATTACTCCTAACTCTAACATCCGATCTATTTCAGCATACATGAGTTTCTCGACAGCTGTGCCGACTGGATAGTATCGCTGTTTTTGGGTTTTGTGTTATCTATTTTAATAAGGTGTTTAATTAGAGAAGTTCGTCCCAATCCATGTGTTTCATGAATTGGAAATAATCCGACAACCGTTTTTAGTTGTTGTAGTTCTTGCTACGATAACGGATACGTGATGTTCTCTGAAGAATCCTCCCATCGGTCGGACTAGTGACTGCACTAATGATTCCCGGAGCGAGATTAGATGCTCGCCAAAAATCTATACCTAGTATCAGGTTCTGCACTAAAGAGGGTATCACGTAAATTTTCAAGTCTTTTTGGGTCTCATTATAAATCATATGCACTTTTAAAATCCCAAGCACTTGATGAGATCGCCCATCCGCAGTCATGGCCAATGACTTAAGCGCCTTAAACTGTGGAAATTTACTAAAATCTTCTTTATCTTAACGAGCACCTATACCACTAATATTAGCTCCAGTGTCTTATAAAGTGTCACAAAGGTCCAAAAAGGACACCTTCGCGTAACTACGCATGTCACTTTCATTTTGGAATACTGTAGCAACGACTAACTTTCTTATCTTTCTTATATTTCCGATGTGTTTTCTTCTTCGCAAAGTATTTCTGCGACTCGAGAATTGATTGCTTGCGAAAATCTTATTTCTAACTTCTAAATATGCTCTTAACCTCTCATGATACGGCTTAAATCTAAGACTATTTCCTATTATTATTATTATTGCGGTTTTCTGACTTACGCTGACACGTTTTGGCATTGCGTTTTGTACACACTCTGAGTACCACGTCCATAACAAAACACCCGTCTCTCTGCTAGATAATTTTCCCACAGGTGGCCTTTCTCACTACAGCTCCAACAGGTAATTTTAGAGATCTCGAGGGCTGAAATCTCTTCGCGCACATCTGCTTCCGAGCACTGATCGCTCCCTGGTTCTAATGCGTAACCTAATAGCCTGCTGCTTCTTTAGGCTTCGATGGAAGAGATTTCATTTTCCCAATTTCTTTGAGGAAATATTCCCGTTTCTGCACGAGCTTAATTAATAAATTCTTAATTGTGCAATTGAATAAATGTCTCTCTGACCATGATCTCGTATCAGCCTGTCTATGAAACCGCCAGTACCAATCTCTAGCCTTTCTCTTGCTCTTCGCAAATAATGCATCCATTTGCCTCAGCTGATGCTGCAGGATGACTACTAGTAAAACTGTGTTCTAGTGGCATATTCATAAAAAAATATTCTGCTTGTCATATGGGGAAATCTTAAAAAGAAATGAAATTAATATAAATGTTGTAAAACCGTCAATAAACTTAGGGAAAAATTAACTGGACTATTAACTCTAAAAGCAATTGAAAAAATTTTTGTAAACAAATTAAATATCGTAAATTCGGCCAATTATTGGGGTCAAAGGTACGTTATCCGTTCTCCTTCAATATCCGACCAATTTTTTGAGCTAAAACTCGATTTCAACAGTTCAACGATTCTCAATGCAGAGATTTTAAATCGCTGCTAAACTTTAACAAAAAACTAATGAAACATACTTCGGTCGATACTATTTGCCAACGCACATATTCGAGCTCCAGAAGAGCCCCTAAGTATTTGATAAAAATTTGCCCCTACTAACAATTGAGCAATTAAAACTTGCGAAACAAACGAGCTAAATATCTGTAATGCTTTTTACTGTTCTTCAGCTATCACAATCTTTCACTTGTCTTCCCAGATTGCTTTAACTGACTTTTGATGTTCATAAAGAATTTATGTCCAGGACTCTTTACTTTTATGCCCACCTGGTCTACCTATTTGCAAACGAACACATAATATCGCGATCCAAGGCAGCAAAACCGTTTCTCGGCTTGCAGTCACAATATCCTTAAATCAGAATTTTGCTATCTGTAAATCTGTAACGGCTTAAAGCCTAAGCTGGAAGCCGCATGTGGTGTATATGTGCGACTATGGTTGGTGTCTTCAGCAAGACAAAAAATTTTACGGGATACAGATCCCTATCAGACAACAACGTTATTGGCATGGGGGTGTTGTTTGCTACTGCCACAACTGCACACTACATCGATTAACATATAGAGTCCCTAAAAGCCCTGATGCATCGGTCAAACCCGACAATGTACAAGGTTTTTATAATGCGAATACGCTAATAGCTACACATCAAGTGAGGAGGAATACTAAAGGAATTCGACAAAAAGGAAAGTAAAAAAGTTTATTAAAAGGGATACAACGACTCACACCTTCTGCCCCCGACCCGACCATGATCTGCTCTTCCAATCTGCAGATCCATGTTAACGCTATATCATTTCAATTTTTAGGACCCCATGACGCAGGAAAAACAAAATTTTACACACTCATTTTAAAAATTAGCTGCATTATCTAAATCAAGCTATTTTCAATTTTTGCAATTAAAAAAGCTTTCAATATTTTGTATATAAAAAGTCGATAAGAATATTCAAAACTCGGTTAAACATTGAGAAAAACACGATTTCATGAACTTAGGTTTGAGTAATTCCCGTCTTAGACTACTTAGCCATCTCCGACCCTGGAGTGTAAGAAATGCTCAGCAAAACACAATTTAGGACGATCTCCTATTGTCCAAAGCTTGGCTTGCAACGCTGTTTTAAAAAATGGCCGCGCCGGAATTTTTTGCTCCAACTTTGTTGTCGTTATTCATAATAAATCCCACAATTAACATAAGCAAATCACTCACTTAAATTACGTTCCAGAATGCTAGAAAAAGCCCAAGCTATCGGTGAGACTGCAATGGCAACTACCGTTATGCTGCAAGTCTGTTCCTCACTGTCAATTTTCTTCCTTCAATTAAAGGGATCTGCTTGTTTGTCCAAATGTAATTCAAGTTCAAATCAATATTTAACATTTATGGTTCTCTCGCTTGCTTTTGCAAGGATATGCAAAGTAATCCACGAGGTTAAATATTTGCAAGTCTTAATGCGACGATGTTGCAATTCGAAAAGATCGAAAATGCGTAAAGTTGGCTGCAGTTGCCAATATTTTCAAGGTTGCCAGAATTAGACTCAGTCTAATCGATATCACTCACTAAAATTTCGGCTTAAGATTTCCAACTAAACCATTTGGGGTAGTCCGAATGAGTTCAAAGTATGTACGTTTGCATTCGGCACGATCAAGGTAAGAATTTTTATCGTTTCATTTTTATGTATTTCATGTCTTTACAAGTTTGCTTACTTTCGATTGCCTACCGGGACATTACAAATTTGGATATGAAACTTTTTTTTCCGATTTGTGGACGGTATAGGGGGCGTAGCCGAATTTTGTAACAAACTTGATTTGCTTGCAGTATTAAGGAACCTGCATACCAAGTTTGGTGTCGCTAGCTTTTATAGTTTCTAAGATCTAGGTGTTCATACAGACAGAATATATATACTTTATGGGGTCTGCCACGCCTCATTCTGCCTGTTACGCACATATTCGGTAAAACAAACCCAATAGACCCCTGTTTTTTTAAAAAAAAACATGTGGGATAGGCTATAGTTGAGTTCCCGACAATAGGATACCCATTACTTTATTTAAATATATATAAAAGTATTAAATTTAAAACATTTTTTTGTTTAAAAAAAATTTTTTTTTGAGAATTAACTATTAATATTTAAATTTATTATTATAGGCCCTGAATGTCTTGTTGCACCATTTGCCTCGTCCTCCTAATTATGAGAATCGAAAGGGAAGATTTTTCCAAATTTGAAAATTAGCAGCTTCATCAGATTAAATACTGATTTTGGTTATTATTCATGTTCACAATTGTTTCAACATCCTCAGTTTATCAACTGCTTCAGGTTTAATTCAAGTAGCAATTGCTTCAGGTCTAAGAAAAATATTCTGCATAGTTTAAAATCAATTCAAACTTTTATGGTTTACAAAATATTGTATGGGATAAATTAGGCAAAAACAAAAATTTCTGCTAGTTGACCAACAATTTAAATCTAATGCCATCTTTGCATGACTAGAACTAGTTGAGAATTTTAAGGAGCAAGAATGATAAAAAGGTATGAATGCCATTTTGTGTTGCTGTTGTGACTTAGTTTTAACCTAATACATAAGATTTTAGACCAACTTTTAAATCTTTTTGGTTACCGACCACTCTACTTGCATAAAAGCGTGGAGCATGACATGGTAAAACTGATTCAAGAGATGCCAGTCCCTATCATCAGTAGCATTTGGGCTGCTCGATTGGCGATTGAAGCCGAATGTCATGTTTGCGTCGTCAGAACCAGTTGAGAACTATTTAATGCATTTTTGTTGAGTCTAATAATATAAAAACTATTGCATACTATAAGAAGCTCATTTTACTTCAAGAACTTTGGCACGTAAATACTGCCGTTTTACTTGTCCGATCTTACTGCGACTTTATAGGATAATAGATAATAGCAACTTGCTTTTCTTATACCCACTAAAAACGTATTATCTTAAAAACTGTGGGTGGGGTGGTTTTCTGCGATTTGTGGGGGCGGATGGGGCGTGGTTTAAATTTGAAACAAACTTGATCTGCTTGAGGTATATGGAAATCTGTGTGTCAAGTTTGGTTTTGCTATCTATAATAGTCTCTGAGATCCCTTTGTTCAAACAGACGAGTGAGCGGCTTTTCGATATTTACGGGGGCGGAGGGGGCGTGACTTCAATTTGAAACAAAACTTGATCTGCGTGGGGTATATAGAAGTCTGTGAGTGAAAGTTTGGTATCTCTATCTCTTATAATCTCTGAGATCGTTTTGTTAATACGGACGGTCGGACGGACAGACTCACATGGCTGCATCGACTCGTCTGTTGATGCTGATCAAGAATATTTATATATATATATAGTGGGACGGAGATGCCTCCTTCTCCCTGTTACATACATTCCAACGTACACAATATACCCTTTTACTTATTTTTTAAGTAACGGTTATAATTATATTGGGGACTCAACTAGCTTTTTTTTATCTTTGTAGTTTCCATACAAAATTGAATATTTTTGGTGTTTTTTTGTGCAATTTGTCACTATTATGGACCGTTTACCAATACTACTTATGTTGGACTTGAATATTAAATGTTTATTTATTTATTTATGCACGACTAAAAGCATTCGGCTAGAAACCAAAAACTCCAAGTATAAAATTTAAAATAACGATTAAAAATAAAAATTAAATTAAATATAAATTATTAAACATAAAATTAAAATTGGAATTAGAATTAGATCTGGGGTATGCAAAAATTTTAGATAATCCAAAATTTGTTGCAAGGTTTGGGGAAAAACCAGAAAAACCCAGTCAGATCAATAAAGATTAGTGTTGTTATTAATAAGTGTATGAATGTTAAACTAGTATAATGTAATAAAACAAGCTATAAGTATTATTAAGGTCAGACACTTAACGAAAGGTAATGGAGGCGGGCTAGAAGGGGACTTGAATCGATCTCGCCAATAATCAATTTGTGAAGAAAAACAACACCAAGAGTTTTCCTACTATTAATTAAAGACGGTACATTGAGAAGACGAAGCCTATGTGAGTACGGTGGTAAACAAAGGTTGGAATCCCAGTTAAAACCAAGAATTGCTTTTGAACTTATTTAATTCGATTCTGAGTCATTTAATACTGCGGGCCCCAAATGCTTAAACAGAATTCCAAGATGGGACGAACTAAAGAGACGTATGGAGTTTGGTGGTGAAGTGATCATTAAATTTTTTCGACCAACGTTTAGTGAAACTAAAAACTCCTTAGGCGTCATTTACTATAGTGGAGATATGTAAATTGAAGCATAATTTGCAATCAAATAAAACTCCAAGATCCAAAATAGCGAAATAGGGCCTAGAACGACTAAATGTCAATGAAAATACACTTTGAAAAATTGAGATTCAACTTATTGGCCGAGCACCATAGTTGTATAGCGTTCAAATCGTCTAACAGACCATTATGAAGAGGTGGATCAGTGTATGAAAAGATAAGCTTAACACCATCCGCATACATTAAAATATAAAATATAAGAATGTCATGAAAATACTCTTTGAAAAATTGAGATTCAACTTATTGGCCGAGCACCATAGTTGCATAGCGTTCAAATCGTCTAACAGACCATTATGAAGAGGTGGATCAGTGTATGAAAAGATAAGCATAACACCATCCGCATACATTAAAATATAAAATATAAGAATGTCATGAAAATACTCTTTGAAAAATTGAGATTCAACTTATTGGCCGAGCACCATAGTTGCATAGCGTTCAAATCGTCTAACAGACCATTATGAAGAGGTGGATCAGTGTATGAAAAGATAAGCTTAACATCATCCGCATACATTAAAATATAAGAATGTGACAGAATGATGGATAGATCTTTAATGAATAAAGCAAAATAAAGGCCCCAAGTGACTACCTTGAGGTACACCAGAAGTAACGTGAACCGAACTCGAAATGGTTGACCTAAGAAGCACTTTTTGAGTAGGTGGAATTCCAACGTACAAAAGCAGGAGGGAAACCTATGCACTTAAGTTTCAAAAGTAAGAGGTCATGGTTCACAAAGTCAAAGGCTTTACAGAAGTCAGTGTATATGAAATCCGTTTGCTTTTCTCTGAAAATGCATCATTTACCAGGAAGGTAAATTCAAGCAAGTTGATCGTAGAGGACCGACCCTTAATAAAGCCGTGTTGTGGAGGGGAATGGCTGATAGCTTTTTGATGCCTCTCTAGTTCAAAATATCAGACTTACCACCATTTTTGGGGAGAGGAATGATATAAGATTCTTTCCAAAGATATGGAAAGATTGAAGATTAACTAGTCGGACGGAGCTACAGTCGAGCATTCTCGACTGTCGGAGACCGTGTACTTACTATAGCAAAAGCTTACCCTGCTAAAAATTCATACTTGATTTTCGCCCGATCGGTCCTATGACAGCTATATGATATAGTGGTCCGCTTTTGACCAACTTTGGGCAGGATATATAAAACCAAGTCTTATGCATATTCTATAAGTTTGGTTACGATATCTCATAAAACAAAAAAGTTTTTCATACTAAAACTTGATTTTCGACTGATTGTTCCTATGGGCTATATGATATAGTGGTCCGATCCAAAAAAGAAACAAGCCTTATCTGCCTGCAAAATAGGGGAATCTACATACCAAATTTGGTGTCACTAGCTCTTAAATTGTTCTTATAATTTGAATATGACATTTTTTTTTCGATTTGTGGGCGTTTAAAGGGGCGGGGCCGAATTTTGAAACAAACTTGATCTGCTTGCAACTTAGAAGAACCTACATACCAAATTTGGTGTCTCTAGCTCTTATAGTCTCTGAGATCTAGGTGTTCATACAGACAGACAGACAGACGGACAGACGGACAGACAGACAGACGGACATTGCTATATCGACTCGGCTATTGATGCTGATCAAGAATATATACACTTTATAGGGTCTGCCACACCTCCTTATGCCTGTTACGCACATATTCGGTAAAACAAACCCAATAGACCCCTGTACTTTTTTTAAGTACGGGGTCTAAAAAGGGATAGATTAACTAGTGGGCGGTTACAGTCAAGCACGCTCGACAGTTGAATACCCTGTGCCCAGGTACTCTGTACTGAAAGTTGATTTTCGATCGATTGTTCCTATGACAGCTATATGATATTCTACACCGATTCTAACCAAATTTGATCAGGATGTATAATACCAGCCCAGATGTCTATTCTATGGGTTTGGTTCTGATATCTCAACAAACAAAAAACTTTTTCATACTAAAACTTCATATTTGATGTACCGTTCCTATGGCAGCTATATGATATAGTTAACCGATTCAAACCAACTTTGGTCAAGATGTATATTATTAGCCCAGATGCATATTCTATCAGTTTGGTTCTGATATCTCAACAAACACAAAACTTTTTCATACTAAAACTTTATTTTCGATGTATCGTTCCTATGGCAGCTATATGATATAGTGGTCCGATCCAAAAATAAAAACAAACTTGATCTGCGTATGCTATCCAGGAACCTACATACCAAGTTTGATGTTTTTAGCTTTTATAGTTTCTGAGATCGACGCGTTCAAGCAGACGGACGGACGGACGGACGGACAGACAGACGGACATGGCTCAATCGACTCGGCTGTTGATCCTGATCAAGAATATATATACTTTTTGGGGTTTGCCACGCCCCCTTCCGTCTGTTACATACATTCTGCCAAACGCATTATACCCTTTTTTGCCCATTTTAATGGGCTCAGGGTATAAAGAGTTTCTCATACTAAGACTTAGACTTCGCCCGATCGGTCCTATGACAGTTATATAGTGGTGCGATTAGAGCCAACTTTGTTCAGGATCTATAAATCTAACTTAAATGCATATTATATTAGTTTTGTTACGATATCTCGTAAAAAAAAAAAATATTTTATCTTAAGACTTGATTTTCGCCCGATCGGTCCTATGACAGCTATATGATATAGTGGTCCGATTTGAACCAACTTTGGCCAGGATATATAAAACCAAGTTAAATGCATATTTTATCAGTTTGGTTGAGATATCTCATAAAACAAAAAAGTTTTTCATACTAAGACTCGATTTTCGCCCGATCGGTCCTATGACAGCTATATGTTATTTTGGTCCGATTTGAACCAACTTTGCACAGAATATATAAAACCAAGTTAAATGCGTATTGTGTCAGTTTGTTTGAGATATCTCATACAACCAAAAAGTTTTTCGTACTAAAACCTGATTTTCAACCGATTGAAATATGTATACATTCAGTTAACAGGCAATATCTTCCAAACCCCTCAGTCAAAGTTTATTTTTTATATACCAAAAACGCAGAATTTTACGTACTACAACATACTAAAATGTAATAAAAATCGTTAGAGCCGTTTTGTCAAAAATCGCCAAAATGTAAGCTTAAAAACTTTATTTCACCTGTAAATTGTTACCTTAGTACGTTAGAAAAAAAGTTTAAAGGTACGCCCTCAAGCACACCTTTCCAATGATATACAGATCATATCTATAGCTTCTATGGTTTGCAAACTGTTGAGGCTTCAAGTTAAGCGGGACTTAGCGTTTTCCCGCTAAACTAGCGGGAAATTGAAAAAGCCGTAGAATAAACATTTCTAGATTTTTAAAGTGGAATAACTCCCCATTATTACATCAAAGCTTTTTTTTTAGCGATTTGATACAAACAGATAAATCGACAAACAGACAAACAAGAAACTTTTCACTTCATTTTGTGAAGTACACTAAAATTTTCAAATTTATTTATCTTATGAACTTTTGATAAGAATTTTTTAAAAATTGAAAATTTAACGTAAAAGCCCCAACGGCTCCATAAGCTGCGATCATATAAATTTTACCATTCCCACTTACACCCCATTATCTCATGAGCCAGGTGAGTTAGAAAAAGTTTCAGTATGCCATTTTGTAAGTTAGGAATAAACCTTTCGATCGGTATCGGACAGTCGTAGCAAATTTTCCAACTTAGCTGTATATATTGTTAGTCGCCTTTCGCACCTTTCGTGCTGCTTTCGTCACTATCGCGAACTGCCGTCCGCAGTGAAATATAGATATAATATTCACCATGTTTACATTTCAATTTTTTTTTAAGTCAATTATAAAATTTGTGTGGAGGACGAGGAGTCAGAGTCTGAAGATGACCTTCCCCAATTGGTAGAGCCCCCGTAATCCGCTTACCAAAGCACCATAGGTGTGCAAGTCAGACTCTAAATTTAGTCGCTACTACAGACTATATAAAAATTATAAAGTCCAAAGGTAAACTTCACGAGATGCACATTAAGCTATTGCAAAGGTAATTAATGAATTTTTGTAAATTATTTATTAATTATTTATTAACATGTTATACATTTTTTTAGATGCTCTGGTATTTGGAATAAGTGCAACCGCCCCAAATCTTCGGTAATAATTAAAAATTATTTAGGGTGTTCACTTAAAACTTGATGTGCCCCCAGGTGGAATACCCTGTACGATGCTTTTCAGAATCTGATCAAGCACCAAACTCAGCTTGATGAGCTATGTACGCTTTTGGAAGTATCGAAGCTGGCATCCAGAGAGCTACAATACTTGGAGAAGTATTGCCATATAATGGAGCAATTGGAAATAGGGCTTGATTTCTGCAAGCTGAAAAAACCATGATGTATGAATATTTCATTTCGACCCTAATTACCATTGAGGTAAGGTGGCGGTATTTTTGAAATTCAATACGCCACTTCCGTCGTCTGCGCCTGTTGAAAGGCTTTTCAGTTATGCTGGAATGGTGAACCAGCCAAAAAGGCAAAATCTTTTGGACAGCCTTTTTGAAAAATTATTTTGGAAAAAGCTAATAATATATTTTGAAAAACAAGTAAACAAAAACGATTTTAATTTAAAACCTGGCAAATATAATAAAATATCGCTTGAAAAATATAAAAATATCGCATAAAAAATATATAAAAACATCGAATAAAAAATAAAACATATATTAATATCGCTGAAAATATTACAAATAACAATATCACAAAAAATAATAATAACACTAGGCAACAGCCCAAAAGTTACAAGAACCAAAACAACTTTTTTGGATAGATTTGGGGCCAAAACCGACGAAAAACATTTTTTTTTTTTTTTTATGGTGAGATTTTTTTTTTAGAATTTTTCAAAAATCTGGCTTTTTTTTATTCCTTTTTTTTAGAGGTGCGCCCACGTTTGGAATCATTACTCGAGAATGCCAAAACCGATTTATCAAAGCTTTACTTTATCTAAAAGCTAATGCATATATCTATATTTCATTTATACACAGTCTTAAATTTAAACCAGTAGTTTAAGAGATATCAATTTTTGAATTAAGAAAATGATGATTTTTTCTTAGCTTTTTTCTTAGCTTTTTTCACTAAAAAATTCGAGGAAAATTCGAAACAATTTTTTTACATTTTATTAACTATTTTATTTGCGTAGCTGTTGTAATTACGCGTTGTTTAAGATATGATTCATTAAAATCTATGGTGAGACGGCGATATGATATTATGTTGAGTTGAGGCATGTTTTTGTCGACTTTTTTGACTTCGTTGTGGTGTGGCATGACCTTTAGTATGAAAATTTGTTGTGTTTTTTGAGATATCCCAACCAAACTTACAGAATTTGAATTTGTTATCGTTTTAGACAATGTGAATAAAGTTGGTTCAAATCGAACCACTATATCATATAGCTGCCATAGGAACGATCGGTCAAAAATCCATGCTTAGTATGAAAGGTTGTGTTATTTCTTGAGATATATCAACCAATCGCACAGGTTGTATATCTGAAAATGTGTTATATATCCCTACCAAATTTGGTTCAAATCGGATCACTATTCAATATAGCTGCTATAGGAACGATCGGTCAAAAACCCACCTTTAGTATGAAAAACTTTTTTATTTTCTAAAATATTTTAACCAAACTCACACATTGTGTATTCTATGTTGTCCTTTATATCTTCACCAATTTTGGTTTAAATCTGTCCACTATATCATATAGCTGCCATAGGACCGATCGGTCTAAAATCAAGTTTAAGTATGAAAAACTTTTTTGTTTTATAAGATATCGTAACCAAACTTATAGAATATGCATTTAAGTAAGCCTTATACATCCTTACCAAAGTTGAGTTAAATCGGTCCACTATATCATATAGCTTCCATAGGAACGATCGGTCGAAAATCAAGTTTTAGTATGAAAAATTTTTTGCTTTTTTGAGATAACTCAATCAAACTCATGAATTGAGTATTTTTAATTGCTCATTACATCCTTACCGAATTTGGTTGGAATCGGAGCACTATATCATATAGCTGCCATAGGAACAATCGATACGAACGGTCGATAAGCAAGCTCTAGTATGAAAAACTTTTTTGTTTTTAAGTTATCTGTACCAAACTTACAAATTAAGAATCTCGTATCGTCTTATACAACCTGTCCAAATTTGGCTGGAATCGGACCACTATAACATATAGCTGCCATGGGACCGATCAGTCGAAAACCAACCTTTGCGAAAAACTTGTTTCATTGCTTATATGCTAATAACTCCGTCGTCTTTCCATAGATGTTAATGGTAAACATTCTAAACGATGGGTAATTAATATAGCTAAATATATAATAACAAATTAATGACCCTCTTAAATACATATTCTGTCAGTTTAGTTAAAATATCTCAAAATACAAATAAGTTTTTCATACTAGACTTGATTTTTGTGCGATCGTTCCTATGGCATCTATATGATATAGTGGTCCGATTTGAACCAACTTTAGTCACAAGGTGTAAAACAATAACAAATTCAAATTCTGTGAGTTTGGTTGGGATATCTCAAAAAACACAAAAAATGTTCTTACTAAAGGTCATGCCACACCACAACGAAGTCAAAAAAGTCGACAAAAACATGCCTCAACTCAACATAATATCATATCGCCGTCTCACCATAGATTTTAATGAATCATATCTTAAACAACGCGTAATTACAACAGCTACGCAAATAAAATAGTTAATAAAATGTAAAAAAATTGTTTCGAATTTTCCTCGAATTTTTTAGTGAAAAAAGCTAAGAAAAAAGCTAAGAAAAAATCATCATTTTCTTAATTCAAAAATTGATATCTCTTAAACTACTGGTTTAAATTTAAGACTGTGTATAAATGAAATATAGATATATGCATTAGCTTTTAGATAAAGTAAAGCTTTGATAAATCGGTTTTGGCATTTTCGTGTAATGATGACAAATGTGGGCGCACCTCTGAAAATAAGTATTAAAAAAAAAGCCAAATTTTGAAAAATTCTAAAAAAAAAATCTCACCATAAAAAAAAAAAAAAAAATGTTTTTCGTCGGTTTTGGCCCCAAATCTATCCAAAAAAGTGGGTTTGGTTTCTGTAACTCGCAAAAAGTGCGATTTTGTTGCCTAGTGTAATTATATATAAATATCGCAAGAAATAATATCATATAAATATATCGAAGAAGTATTCTATGGGGATATCAAATGAAATCATCGCATAAAATATATAAATATTGCAAAATTTCTTATAAAAAATATCGCTAAATATCATATAAAAGAATTGCAAAAATATCAGATAAAAGTACCAAATAAAAGTATCGCAAAAAATAACGCAAAGATAACTAGTCGGACGGAGCTATAGTCGAGCATTCTCGACTGTCGGAGATCCCCTACTTACTATGGCAAAAGCTAACACTGCTAAAAATTCATACTTGATTTTCGCCCGATCGGTCCTATGCAGTTGTATGATATAGTGGTCCGATTTGGACAACTTTGGTCAGGAGATATGAAACCAAGTTAAATGCATATATATTTGGTTACGATATCTCATAAAACAAAAATTTTTACATACTAAAGCTTGATTTTCGACCGATTGTTCCTATGGGCGCTAAATGATATAGTGGTCCGATTCAAAAAAGAAACAATCCCTATCTGCCTGCAATATAGGGGAATCTAAATACCAAATTTGGTGTCACTAGCTTTTAAATTGTTCTTATAATTTGGATATGAAATTTTTTTTTCCGATTTGTTAATATTTAAGTTTATTTAATGATATAGTAGAAAGTGATTCAACAGTGAACAAAAACCCGGCATTAACGATGAAATAATTCACGACCTCAACTGCGTGTCTCGGCTTCAACTTCAATGTGTCGACTTCAACTTCTGTGTTAGTATTTTCTTCGTTGCTGCTTTATTGCAGTCACACTTTTGTAGCTTGCAGTGATGCTCGAATGGCTGCCCCTAAACTACTCATATCCGCCCAGCTTACATTCGGCCCTCCTGCTCTTCATCATCTGTCCCAGATGATAACAAGTCTTCGTTGTCCAGCACATATCTCCATAGCTTCATATTGTCGCTACTGGATGAAGTGACATTGGGTCCTTCGATATCAGCTGCTTTTCGAACGTCATATCGCCCATTTCGCTTGACCTTTATTACCTCGTAAGGGCCAAGATACTCACTAGCCAGTTTACGGCCAGCAACAAACTGCGTCCGCTTAATGGCTACGAGATCACCAACTTTGTAAGTGTGCTCTGCTCGACGTCTCTTGTCAAAGTTGCGTTTGTAGATCTGCTGTGTGTGCTCAATATTCACCTCCTCACGTAGCTTTTGACGATCATCGTTGAATTGATTGACGAATTCTTCTTCTAATAGCTGCAATAAGCTATTTTCGGCTTGGTTATGCATTTTTGTGCCAAACATTACTTCAAATGGCGAGATCTTCAGCGCTGAGTGTACGTGTGAGTTGACTGCTTTCTAAACCTTATAAACGTGCTTGTACCATTTGGTTGGTTCACTCGTTGACAGCTTCGATATAATTGACCAGATTGTTCGGTTTACCCGTTCAACTTGCCCGTTGCCTCTTGCCACGCCAGTAGTCGTCTTCACGTGGTCAACCTTGTGCTCGTCGAGGAATTCTTTAAATTCGTCTGAAGTAAATGCAGCTCCTCTGTCAGTTATGATGCGCTTGGGTAGTCCAAATACGTCGGACCACTCTGTCAGCCTCTTTACAACTTCTTCATGACCCGTTGATTTGGTTGGGAACAGCCTTACAAACTTGCTAAACCCATCTACTTCTGCTGGGATGTATTTATATTGTTTGGCTGATGCGTCCATCGGGCCCAAGTGATCCAGATGCAACGTGTGTAAAGGTGTATCTCCTTTGTCAATCGAGTTCAGAAAACCTTCTTGTTTTCCCAACTTCTTGCTGTGGATAATACACTTGATACAACTAGTAATAATCTTCGATACTTTACTTTCGAGATGTGGAATCCAAAATTGCTGCTGGATAGCATGCATCGTCTTTTGCGTCGAAAAATGTCCAACATCATGCGCCCCTTGTATTACGTCTCGCTCCTTTGGTCTTGGGACAACTAATAATTCGTTGCCATCAACTGCTTTAAATAATACGCCACCTTTCAGCTTAAAATCTTGGTATGGACGCTGCTGCACGATCTCCATGATAGCTTTGATAAACTCATCTTGCTGTTGAGCCTTCTTAATGCGAGCTACTAGTTCCGTTATCACCATCATACATGTGTTCGGGAAACGACTAAGGCAGTCCACATGTCTCATTCTGTCTCCTGCGCGGTGCTCAGTTTGAAAATTGAAGTTCTGCATGAACATGATACATTGATCAACTTCTCTCGGGACGTCCTGCTTGTTTGTTGTAGCTTAAAATGCAGCGCAATCTGTTAACAACTTAAAATGTACACCCAACAAGTAGTGCCGAAACTTTTTGATGGCTAAGTAGGCAGCTTTGAATTCTAGATAAAAGCTATGCCGTTTCGATTCGGCATCAGGGCATAAGGGAGCTGAATTTCACATTGGAGCGGCAGAGCTTCAGGCGCTGCAACAGCTGAAAGATGTACTGACGAAGGAACCAGTACTTCATATTTACTGCAGAGAGGCACCGACTGAACTCCACACAGATGCATCTAAAGACGGATTTAGAGCCGTATTATTACAGATGTTTGATGGAAGGCTACATCCAATCTATTATTGGAGCAGAAAGACGACTGATGCCGAATCGAAACGGCATAGCTTTTATCTGGAATTCAAAGCTGCCTACTTAGCCATCAAAAAGTTTCGGCACTACTTGTTGGGTGTACATTTTAAGTTGTTAACAGATTGCGCTGCATTTTAAGCTACAACAAACAAGCAGGACGTCCCGAGAGAAGTTGGTCAATGTATCATGTTCTTGCAGGACTTCAATTTTCAAACTGAGCACCGCGCAGGAGACAGAATGAGATATGTGGACTGTCTTAGTCGTTTCCCGAACACATGTATGATGGTGATAACGGAACTAGTAGCTCGCATTAAGAAGGCTCAACAGCAAGATGAGTTTATCAAAGCTATCATGGAGATCGTGCAGCAGCGTCCATTCCAAGATTTTAAGCTGAAATGTGGCGTATTATTTAAAGCAGTTGATGGCAACGAATTACTAGCTGTCCCAAGACCAAAGGAGCGAGACGTAATACAAGGGCCGCATGATGTTGGACATTTTTCGACGCAAAAGACGATGCATGCTATCCAGCAGCAATTTTGGATTCCACATCTCGAAAGTAAAGTATCGAAGATTATTACTAGTTGTATCAAGTGTATTATCCACAGCAAGAAGTTGGGAAATCAAGAAGGTTTTCTGAACTCGATTGACAAAGGAGATACACCTTTACACACGTTGCATCTGGATCACTTGGGCCCGATGGACGCATCAGCCAAACAATATAAATACATCCCAGCAGAAGTAGATGGGTTTAGCAAGTTTGTAAGGCTGTTCCCAACCAAATCAACGGGTCATGAAGAAGTTGTAAAGAGGCTGACAGAGTGGTCCGACGTATTTGGACTACCTAAGCGGATCATAACTGACAGAGGAGCTGCATTTACTTCAGACGAATTTAAAGATTTCCTCGACGAGCACAAGGTTGACCACGTGAAGACGACTACTGGCGTGGCAAGAGGCAACGGGCAAGTTGAACGGGTAAGCCGAACAATCTGGTCAATTATATCGAAGCTGTCAACGAGTGAACCAACCAAATGGTACAAGCACGTTTATAAGGTTCTGTAGTATAATAAGCACAACGCTTGGTTTTTGTAGTTCTTTATTTGTTAGGAAGCAGCGAAGGTGCCGCTTCCAACGTTCAGTTGAATCTGTTCTTACATAGTTCCTTAAGGTCTAATTAAACCTAGGTCTCGTTGCTGCGCTGCCCACAGTTGGACAGCAGAGAGACGGTTATGTATATTATGTATTATATATATATGTAAATATGCTCTCTTAAGCTGGAGCGCGAGGGTATATGCATACACTTGAGTTTGGTCAAGTGGTCGGCGCGTCTAACAGAATGCTGACACTTGCACTTTCTGTGAGCGCGCTGATCGGTTCAATATTCGACCACTTGGTTTAATGACCTGGGTTTTGTTTATGTAAACATTGCATCATAGTGTTACAGTGTGTACGCTTTAAGTACTCTTGGTACAGTGGATACTCAATATATATGCATACTACATCTCCCTCCTTTTGAAAAATAACGTAATATTATGAAGTTATTTTAAAAGTATATTTTACTTAAAAGATTAATTTTTAATTAACAATGGAAAATTTTCTTAATAGAAATTTTTTTTTTTTTATTTATTTTTTTTTTATATATTCCAAGAAAATGAAATTACAAATAATATTCATATATAAAGAAGATTTTCTTTCGTTATATAGCATGGCCATACTAAATACAATTATGAAATAAACATTTTTAACCTATCCTTATGTACTGTTTGTTTTTTGTTTTTATTATCTGTTATTATAATGTTATTTCTATCTCCTATTTCCGTTACTTTATACGGACCTGTATATTTATAATCTAACTTATGACCTGTTTCATTTCTTAATAAGACTTTATCACCTACTGATATATCTATGTTATTTATTTTCTGATCGTATAGTATCTTATTATTTTTCTTATTTTCTTCTATCATTATTCTTGCTCTTTTGTATGCTACTTCTAGTCTATATTTACTAGTCAACTCACACGTACACTCAGCTCTGAAGATCTCGCCATTTGAAGTAATGTTTGGCACAAAAATGCATAACCAAGCCGAAAATAGCTTATTGCAGCTATTAGAAGAAGAATTGGTCAATCAATTCAACGATGATCGTAAAAAGCAACGTGTGGAGGTGAAGCAAAATATTGAGCACACACAGCAGATCTACAAACGCAACTTTGACAAGAGACGTCGAGCAGAGCACACTTACAAAGTTGGTGATCTCGTAGCCATTAAGCGAACGCAGTTTGTTGCTGGCCGTAAACTGGCTAGTGAGTATCTTGGCCCTTACGAGGTAATAAAGGTCAAGCGAAATGGGCGATATAACGTTCGAAAAGCAGCTGATGTTGAAGGACCCAATGTCACTTCATCCAGTTGCGACAGTATGAAGCTATGGAGATATGTGCTAGACAACGAAGACTTGTTATCATCTGGGACAGATGATGAAGAGCAGGAGGGCCGAATGTAAGCTGGGCGGATATGAGCAGTTTAGGGGCAGCCATTCGAGCATCACTGCAAGCTACAAAAGTGTGACTGCAATAAAGCAGCAACGAAAAAAATACTAACACAGAAGTTGAAGTCGACACATTGAAGTTGAAGCCGAGACACGCAGTTGACGTCGTGAATTATTTCATCGTTAAATCCGGGTTTTTGCTCACTGTTGAATATCTTTCTACTATATCATTAAATAACTTAAATACTAAAAAACTCTACACATATATTTATATTTATATTTACATTTTCATTTAAATTTACAATTTACAATTTACAATTTACAATTTACAATTTACAATTTACAATTTACAATTTACAATTTACAATTTACAATTTACAATTTACAATTTACAATTTACAATTTACAATTTACAATTTACAATTTACAATTTACAATTTACAATTTACAATTTACAATTTACAATTTACAATTTACAATTTACAATTTACAATTTACAATTTACAATTTACAATTTACAATTTACAATTTACAATTTACAATTTACAATTTACAATTTACAATTTACAATTTACAATTTACAATTTACAATTTACAATTTACAATTTACAATTTACAATTTACAATTTACAATTTACAATTTACAATTTACAATTTACAATTTACAATTTACAATTTACAATTTACAATTTACAATTTACAATTTACAATTTACAATTTACAATTTACAATTTACAATTTACAATTTACAATTTACAATTTACAATTTACAATTTACAATTTGATATTTGATATTTGATATTTTTTTTTTATTCAATTTATTATCACATTATTTTAGAAATTCAGCGTAACTAAACTAATCTAAGACTATAGGTGACGCTAGATTCCCACGGTACTACCGCAAGGCATTGCTTCGCAGGTCCTTTGTGTCACCTATAGACACTGTTTAACATTAAATTAAACCCCTCCTGATGCGCTCCGCCTTTCTCAGGTCAGTCATGACCGATGCTGCAAAGACTCCGGTTGCTTCCCATTTTGAAGCAGACTCCAACATTCCGATAACTAGGTTATCCTCGGTGATGGGGCCACCTAGTGCTACCTCCAATCTTTGCCGGTGTTGTGCGAATCTGGGGCACTTAAACACCACATGCTTGGCATCCTCCACTGTGCCGCGACTACACGATGGGCACTCGTCAGAAGCGTCGTGTCCGAAACGTTTTAGGTAACTTCTGAAGCACCCATGACCAGATAGAACCTGGGTGATATAGAAGTTAACCTCTCCGTGTTTCCGGTTGAGCCAGGCTGCGAGATTGGGAATTAAACGGTGGGTCCAGCGGCCTTTCCGAGAGCAGTCCCAACGGTTTTGCCACCGGTAGATGGATCGCTGTCTGGCTTCTGCGCGTACCAGGCGTATTGAGGGCCCGTCGGCTGCGTTGTTGTTTACCGCCTTGAAGATTGAATCAGCTTCAGTGGCCAGCTCGTTTATTGGTACCATTCCTGAGATTACTAGGGCAGCGTCGTCAGAAATGGTACGAAATGCGCAGCAAACTCGGATAGCGCTAAGCCGATACGTCGAGCAAATTCCCCGGTTGTAGCTTGGTACAGACATCGCTTTGGACCAGATGGGTGCCGCGTATAATATTGTAGCCCTGCAGACATTCATTAGTAGTTGACGGCGTTGTTGCTTGGGTCCACGAGTATTGAGCATAATCCGAGAGAGTGCTCGATATGATTCAGAAGCCTTTGTATTAATGTAATCCAAGTGCTCCCGGAAAGACAGCCTTGTGTCTAGCATAACTCCAAGGTATCTAATAGCCCGCTTCGATGCTATTACTGTGTTGCCAACAGTTATCTGTGCAGTCTCCACCTTTTTTCGACTGCTAATGAGGACAGCTTCAGTTTTATGGGCTGCTAACTGTAGTCCTGCAGAAGTAAGCCATCGTTGGACACGTGCTATGCAAGAGTTACACGTCTCTTCAGTCGTTCGGAGCTCTTTACCAACCACTACTATTGCAACGTCATCAGCGAATCCGACGATATGTGAGCCAAGAGGGAGCGCCAGCCGAAAAACTCCATCATACATGGCGTTCCATAAAAGGGGCCCCAAGACAGACCCCTGGGGCACTCCAGCTGATACGCAGTGTGTTTTAACACCATCAGTTGTGGCATATTGTAGCACGCGTCCTTGGAAGTAGCTCTTTATTATTTCCAGGAGGTATTCTGGGACACGGTAGTCAGACAACGACTGCACTATTCTATCCCATCTGGCAGAGTTAAAGGCGTTCTTCACATCAATCGTGGCGACCAAGCAGTACTGCTTGGTGCCTCCTTGCCATCTTGAGCCTTGGATGGCCTGCGAGGCAATAGTGGTCACCTTACTGATTGCGTCGATGGTGGAACTCGCTTTTCTAAAGCCGTATTGGTTTGGGGACAACCCTCCTCCTTCGGTGATAGCCACCTCCAATCTCGTGCAGATCAACTTCTCCAGCACCTTCCCCAGCGTACTTAGAAGGCAAATGGGCCTGTAGGACGATGGGTCGTCCAGCGGCTTGCCCGGCTTTGGGAGTAACACCAGCGACTGTAACTTCCAAATTGAAGGAAAAGTTTTCTCCGCAAGACACGAGTTGAATACCTGCACAAAGGCGTCGGGTTGCAGGAAAACGGCTAGCTTAATTGCCCGATTCGGTATACCATCTGGGCCTGGAGCTTTGTTGGGCTTAATGGTCCTGGCGACAGTCAGTAGCTCACTCACCGTGACCGCCTCTATAGAGGCTGTTACGCTCTGGTTAGGCACAGCTACTTCTACGAGCTGATGAGCAGGTATGGTCGGGAACAACGTCTCCACGATCAGCTTTAGTTCAGTAGCATTGGATGGTGCATGCTGCCTTCCAGCGTAGATGGCCTTGACGACGGTCTTGTAGGCCTTACCCCATGGGTCGTGCTCGGCCGAGTCGCAGAGTTGTAAAAAATGTTCTCTTTTGCTGACTTGAATTTCGAACTTGAGCAGTCTTCTGGCCGTCTTGTAATCAGCTTGCCTGGCGTAGAAGTCTGGCCTACCCCGGGCTCGTTGGTAGCGCCTTCTTGCATGAAGGCAAGCATTGCGGGCGTCTGAGATGCGCTCGTTCCACCAGAATGTAGGTTCGTGGTGTCTTCTGTAGGCTTTACGTCTCGGCATACTTATGTCGCAAGCTTGAGTAAGGATGTTAGACATTTGGCGCCACACGCCCCAGCTTTCCCGCTTGTGTCGGTAACCCACGTCCTTGTGCATATGGACTCTCGGTGGTGCGGCTCGCTGATAACGGCGATATGAATCTTCAACTCTCTTATAGTCTGCTCCAAGAGGGCTTGCGCAGCTACGCAGTGGTTAAGGTTGATTTGGAGAAACCTTAACATCTCATTTTACTGACAGCTTCCTTTTACACTGGGCATCTGAAGCTACCCGCGGCATGATCCGTCATCTTCTCGCCATTGCGAATGCAAAGCCTGCATTTCGCTGGTTTTATGCAAGCTTTGGCTAAGTGGCCATGATCCCCGCACTTGAAGCATGCACCTTTTAGGTCCTCATCGCTGGTGCACTTAGCTGCCATATGTCCATATCCAAGGCATTTATAGCACCGTTTTGGCTGTAGAATTGGCCGAATGCGGCAAACCACCCAACCGATGCGAATTTTCCGCTTGTCTACCAACACCTTGCTCTTAGCCGCTGGTAGAACAAGTGTCGCCACCTGTTGGCCATCCTTTAGTGCCCGAAGCGATTTGACCGCCTCGCAGTTCAATGTGGAGTCATCCAAAGCAAGCTTAACCGACTCCAGCACCTCCTCTTTGGACACTAGCTCGTCCAGATCCCATATCTCGACCTGCGCTGTTTCCGTCAGCTTCTTGACGACTGCTCGGTTGCCTAGGGCCTTGCTTACCGCATCTTTCAGCTCGTCTGAGCTATGCGCAGGTTTTGTATCCATCTTAATCAAAAGGTCTCCGTTCGTTGCTTTTCGTATGCTTTTGACATCACTACTCAAATGTTTTAACGTCGGGTCGCTCTTAACCATTTTGAGTATGTCCGAATAACTGCAATCGCCCACACCAGACACAGCTATAGAATCCGATCGAATGCGCTCGCGGGTTTTCTGACGGCCGCTGACCTTGGTCCAATTTCCTTTTGGGCCGGAAGTTGGCTCGTGCATTGCTGGCTTGGCGGCTGGTATTTGTGTCACAGCATCCGCCTGTAGAGCCGTGTTGTTGCCATGGCTCTTGCTCTTTTTGGGTGGGGTTTTACGCAGCTCCCAAGTTGAGTCCCTCTGTCGTTTAGGGGTTTCGCTGCTCACGGTTCCCCTGCCGATTACTTTTTTCATGCCTGCCTTTTGCATAGATGCTGCTGCTCCAGCATAGCCCTTGTCTATTGACGGAGTTGTTTGCGCATCCGTACTCGCCAGTTCTAGGCTGCAGAGTTCCATGGCTAGCTTCTGGAGACAGCTTAACTGGCCTATTTCCTCGCGCCTTGCTGCAGTTATATATCTTTGACTGTTAAACCAGACAGTCAGCGCTTCGAGAACCACGCCCATTCGAGCTAGCGTGCCATTCAGGGTAGTAGGCCACAGATCATCATCTTTTTCCGGAGATTTTGCCGGGCTCACAAACACTTGCGGAGTTGTCGGCGTTCGTTGCAACGCTGAACGTCGTTCAAAAGCCCTCGCTTCTTCATCCTCCATGTTCCGAGAGAGCTGGCCCAAGATTACAGTTTACCCAGGCAGTCCCTCGTTGGCCAGAGGTTTCCCTTGGCGTTAAATGCTGGTTGAGATATACCGCTCTTACTCGGTCACCAGAGCCCCGTTTATGAACGCCGCCGCAGCGGAGGGGTTGGTAATAGTCGGTTCCGTGACCTTCAGTTCCTTTCTGCACTGAGAAAACTGTATGGGAGCTGATGATAGATTTTTGTAAATTTAAATTTAATTTTAAATTTACTGGTTTTCTACATAAAAAAAAAACACCTGAAAGCACGCAGATGTTTTTTGGAGCTCCTAGAAGTATGCCGCACGTTTTTTGCTGCACAAAAGCTCGTTGCTATAACACCAATTGATCGAGCTGCAGCTCTGCTGTTCGGTTGGGCCAGCTGACTGGTAGATGGTGTTTTCCAACACTAGTGGGGCGATTTACACAAATGTGCACAACAACTCCAGCGAAAGTGTGAAAGTGCAGGAAAAACAAGGAACTCCGACCAGGGAAAGTACGAGTGAGAGCGGGAAAGCTACACTCACCAGATGGGAGCCCCTCGCTCAGCCAAAGTCTCAACGCTCGCCTTGAAAGCCGAGTCATCAGGAAATACCAGCTGAGACTAAAGCAACGCACAGCTCCGAGCGTAGGTAAGCACCTTCGATCCTCCGGAGAGCGCAGATACACCGTTTGGAAAGTTTTTCAGGAAGAATCACCGATGGATACCGCGGGAAAAACAAAGAAAACTCAAGAGTCCACATCAAACACGACCAGCGCGCTGTATGTAAAAACACTGTTGTCTCTGATATTTGATATTTGATATTTGATATTTGATATTTTATATTTGATATTTGATATTTGATATTTGATATTTGATATTTGATATTTGATATTTGATATTTGATATTTGATATTTGATATTTGATATTTGATATTTGATATTTGATATTTGATATTTGATATTTGATATTTGATATTTGATATTTGATATTTGATTTTTGATATTTGATATTTTATATTTTATATTTTATATTTTATATTTTATATTTTATATTTTATATTTTATATTTTATATTTTATATTTTATATTTTATATTTTATATTTTATATTTTATATTTTATATTTTATATTTTATATTTTATATTTTATATTTTATATTTTATATTTTATATTTTATATTTTATATTTTATATTTTATATTTTATATTTTATATTTTATATTTTATATTTTATATTTTATATTTTATATTTTATATTTTATATTTTATATTTTATATTTTATATTATATATTTTATATTTTTTATTTTTTATTTTATATTTTATATTTTATATTTTATATTTTATATTTTATATTTTATATTTTATATTTTATATTTTATATTTTATATTTTATATTTTATATTTTATATTTTATATTTTATATTTTATATTTTATATTTTATATTTTATATTTTATATTTTATATTTTATATTTTATATTTTATATTTTATATTTTATATTTTATATTTTATATTTTATATTTTATATTTTATATTTTATATTTTATATTTTATATTTTATATTTTATATTTTATATTTTATATTTTATATTTTATATTTTATATTTTATATTTTATATTTTATATTTTATATTTTATATTTTATATTTTATATTTTATATTTTATATTTTATATTTTATATTTTATATTTTATATTTTATATTTTATATTTTATATTTTATATTTTATATTTTATATTTTATATTTTATATTTTATATTTTATATTTTATATTTTATATTTTATATTTTATATTTTATATTTTATATTTTATATTTTATATTTTATATTTTATATTTTATATTTTATATTTTATATTTTATATTTTATATTTTATATTTTATATTTTATATTTTATATTTTATATTTTGTATTTCGTATTTTGTATTTTGTATTTTGTATTTTGTATTTTGTATTTTGTATTTTGTATTTTGTATTTTATATTTTATAGTTCGCCATTACCTTTCTAGAAACCGAGCAGCGAAAGGCCCGAGATAGATGCCAGGCAGGAGTTAATGAGCTGTTATCACGTTCAAAGATAGAGTCGTCCTTGGCGAATAGATTGCACATGTCTGTTGATGACAGCGGTCTACGTGAAGCGGGGCGTTTCGCTCCGCAACACGGGTGGGTTGTTCAGCCCACGCGTTTGTTAACAGGGAAGGCTTATCTGAATGGGATCAAACTGCGGATAAATGCCCTACCCACGCGGTCACGGACCACGAGGGGAAGGCACGAATCGGGGAGGCAGTGTCGTGCAGGATGTGATGCTCCCGAAACACTAAACCACATCTTGCAGAAGTGTCATCGTACGCATAGGAGGCGGGTGGCTAGACACAACGGAGTAGCAGATTTTCTTAAAAAGAGGCTTGAGTCTAGAGGCTATTCCGTCATTGCTGAACCGAGTCTGCAAGGAGAGAACAGGATGTTTAAGCCGGATCTGGTTGCGTTCCAACACGACCGAACCATTGTGCTTGATGCACAAGTGGTGACAGACGGACATGATCTGGATACAGCTCATCAGAGCAAAGTCCAGATCTACGACAGACAGGACGTACGAACGAAGGGATTCTCAGGCACATGAGATCATAGAGGTTCTATCCGCTACATTAAACTGGCGGGGCATCTGGAGTTTTCAATCCGTAACAAGATTGAGGGCTCTGGATGTTCTAAGTGCTAGTGACAGCACTGTCATTAGTGCCAGGGTGGTGTCAGGCGGGGTCTCTGGATTCAGAGCGTTAATGTTTCACACAGGGTTTCATAACTGAATGCATTGGCTATCAATATTGCATTTCCTTTTCCTATAAAGCCAGCTACCTTTGGCATAAAATCTAAAAAGGTGTAAAATAACGCATTCAGTGGCGCTACAATCGAAATCATTTCGTTATGTAGTGAACTAATGTGCTACAAAAAAAATAGCCAAATGCCTCGTCATCTAATTAGTGATGCGCATAAATGGATTAACGAGATTCCTACTGTCCCTATCTACTATCTAGTGAAACCACAGCCAAGGGAACGGGCTTGGAATAATTAGCGGGGAAAGAAGACCCTTTTGAGCTTGACTCTAATCTGGCAGTGTAAGGAGACATAAGAGGTGTAGAGTAAGTGGGAGATATTAGATTTTGGTTTAGTATCGACAATGAAATACCACTACTCTTATTGTTTCCTTACTTGATTAAATGGAAAGTGTATCATTTCCTAGCCATTATACGGATATATTTATTATATCTTATGGTATTGGGTTTTGATGCAAGCTTCTTGATCAAAGTATCACGAGTTTGTTATATAATCGCAAACAAATTCTTTAATAAGAGAGTGCATTTATGTACTTTTGATTTAATAATTTGGTATAACTTCAATTACTCAGGTATGATCCAATTCAAGGACATTGCCAGGTAGGGAGATTGACTGGGGCGGTACATCTCTCAAATAATAACGGAGGTGTCCCAAGGTCAGCTCAGTGCGGACAGAAACCACACATAGAGGAAAAGAGCAAATGCTGACTTGATCGCGGTGTTCAGTAAACACAGGGACAGCAAAAGCTCGGCCTATCGAGCTAGTTATATATTAAAACATTATTTAATACAATGACAAAGCCTAGAATCAATTGTAAACGACTTTTATAACAGGCAAGGTGTTGCAAGTGGTTGAGCAGCTGCCATACTGCGATCCACTGAAGCTTATCCCTTGCTTGATGATTCGATAATTAAAAAAATCGATCAAACAAAACACACACATGCATATGTAAAAAGAATAGAAGAAATAGAAAATTATATATATAGAATTACAGAGAAGGTATGTATATGTTATATATAATATATATGTTTATGGACATATAATTATACTATAATGTATATATAAGGTATCTGTATAACTATATAAATATATGATTTATAATATATATATATATATATATATATATATATATATATATATATATGTGTTTAATTTATTTATATGAAACTGAAGCTTAATATAAATGAAATGGTAGCCAAATGTCTCGTCATCATATTAGTGACGTATATGAAATGATAAGAAAGATAATGATACATGATTTATGAGAAATAAATATAACATGTATATTTAATTTATTAATATGAAACTTAAGTCTAATATAAATGAAGTGGTAGCCAAATGTCTCGTCATCATATTAGTGACGTTTATGAAATGATAAGAACGATAATGATACATGATTTATAAGAAATAAATATAACATGTATATTTCATTTATTAATATGAAACTTAAGCTTTATATAAATGAAATGGTAGCCAAATGTCTCGTCATCATATGAGTTTTTTTTTTTTTTTTTTTTTCAGTAGATCTTTATTTATAATCTGTCCTTAGTGGACAATCAATAAATTACAGGGAAATAACATTGGCGATTATAAAGTTCATTAACTCAGTGTCATGTGGAAGTAGGTGGGGTATTGGGGGGTGATGTGTTCGTCATCAGTAGTGTTGTGCTCGGCATCATCTATGGGGTATTGGGGGGTGATGTGTTCGACATCAGCGGTGTTGTGTAGTCATCATCGATGAGGTAAATCCAGCGGGTGGAGTCTTTTCAGGCGCCTGGTGGTTGTGGTATTGACTAGCAGGTTGATGGCTAGGGTATTGATGTGCCTCTCCAGGCGGTCCGTGTGGAATTTGCTCAGCCTGGTTATCTCATCGCAGACCCATGGGATACCAAGCTCATTGTGGTTGGCGTTAGATATGACTCTCAGAGCTTTGTTTTGAAATTTTTGTATCTTGCTGAGGTTTGAGGTTTTGGCAGTGCCCCAGATGGGGATCCCGTAAGTCCACATGGGCTTCATGATGATCTTTAAGACGAGCAGTTTTACCCTTGTCCTGAGTGGCGATCTTCTCCCTATGAGCCAGAGATGCTTCTTCAGTCTCTCATCTAGTTGTGCCCTTTTGTTGCTTAGGTGTGGCTTCCAGGTAAGCCTTCTATCCAGGGTTATGCCTAGGTACTTGGCAGTGGTGCTGGTGCGAATAGTAGTGCCGTCTAGGTGGATTGGTGGACATACTCCTCTTGTGTGAAGGTAGAATGGGTGAACTTCTCTGCGTTGAGCATTATATTCCAACGCTTTAACCATATGTTGGTGGTATTGAGCTGGACTTGCAGGATGTCCAAGGCAGTCTGAGGGGAGGCGTCGCTGGCCCGGAAGGCAGTGTCGTCCGCGTAGGTAGCTGCTAGCAATCTGGCATCTGGGGAAATAGGCATGTCTGAGATGTAGATGATGTACAGCACTGGGCCCAGTACGCTTCCCTGCGATACTCCAGCTCTAACGTCCATGATTTCCGACCTCTCGTCGCCACACTTCACATAAAAGCTTCTGCGCACAAGGTATGATCTGAGCAGCAGAAAGTAAGGGGCGGGCAGGGAGGTTTTGAGCTTGAGTAGCAGTCCGGCGTGCCATACCCTGTCGAAGGCCTGCTTCACGTCTAAGAAGACTGCTGAGCAGTTCTTCTTCTCCTCGAATGCTTCCAAGATTTTTTTCCACAATGCGATAACATTGCTCTGGTGTGCCGTGGCATTCGCTGAAGCCAAACTGGTGATCGGGGATCAAACCAGCCTCGTCCAGTATTGGGCGGACTCTACGCAAAAGTAGTCTTTCGACTACTTTGGAGAGTACCGCCAATAAGCTGATCGGTCTGTATGAGGCGAGATTAGCTGCAGGTTTCTGTATTAGGATGATCTCGGCGCACTTCCACTGGGTGGGGAAGTGTCCTAGTTGAAAGCATTTGTAAGCAATGTTGAGCAGAAGCTTGACTCCATTCGGCGGGAGAGCTTTGATACCTGGGACATCGATGCCGTCATAGCCAGGGGACTTGGATGCGTTGAGTTTGCCTATTTCATCAATAAGCTCATCCGGCTCAACATCGGCGATTAGAAGCGCCATCTGTCAAGGTGCCTCCAGGAACTCGACAGTCTCGGCGGCTTCTTGCTGCGTCCACCTTGTGAATACAGATGGTCCGCGAAAGCTTTGGCTTTTTGGCTGTCAGAACGGCACCAGGTACCGTTGCCATCTCGCACAGGTTCCTTCCTTTTCGATGGCCTCTTAATCGATTTGGTGATCCGCCACAGGTTGTTTTGAGGGTCGTCGGGCTCTACTTGGGCGCGGTGCTACTCCAGGGATAGCTTTCGGAGGTTGAACAAGAGCTCTTTGAGTCCTTTGGCAGCTCTATTGAACTCAGTCTTATCCCAGGGGTTGCGAGAGTTGTGCCAT
>JAWNOV010000044.1:0-18031 GCA_035045575.1 Drosophila falleni
GGAAGGCGTTAACTATACTAAGGAGGAGAAACACGAGATTGGCAAAGAGCTGCGAAATTTCACTAGCAGGCTTGGCGTAAAGTGTAAAAATTGCCAGAAGAAATAAGTTGTTTTTAGAAAATGACAACATGGAATGGCTAGATACGCCGATAGTATTGATAGATAGATCAGCTTCCGAAAATGTTGGACGTCCACAAAAAGATATTTCGGTGTGTTGCAAGAAAACGCAAGTCAACAAATTGTCAGGCCTTACTGAAGAAGTCACATCAGATTCAGCGTAGTCTTACGAGCATTGGCTTGTGGACACGATATAAATACGGAGGCATTCGGGTCTTACGCATTAGAAACTGCCGAAATTTTTGTTGAAGCATACCCCTGGTTTTATATGCCATCGTCAATTCACAGAATTTTAATTCATGGAGCAGACATTATAGATAATTTTTCTCTTCCGATTGGTATGATGTCCGAGGAAGCTCTTGAAGCCAGGAACAAGGACTTTCGAAACATACTCGAGAGCAACACCAGAAAAAATTCTCGAAAAAATACTATGGTAGATGTCATAAATGCATTGTTAGTTTCATCCGACCCTTTGATATCTTCATTGTCAAATGGATCTTCGATATCGTCTGCAAAAAATATTATTATGGACGAGGATGTGAAGAGCTTGCTTTCAATGAAGCATATGGATATGCCTGATTCTGAAGATTCCGATTCGGAATAATATATTTTTTTATCGTTTTCAATAAAATATTGATTTACCAAATTTGATCAATCATTTGAAGAGGAATAATTGTCGTGACAAACAAAGACTGGTCGAGGCTTTTAGGTTCCTGTTCATTAAATCGTTGCTTATATACACTTTGTCCGTTTGAACCATCAAAGCCATAGCTTACGAATAGCCTTATTTTAGATATATTAGTAAATTGTTTAAAGACTGGCTTTTGGTGTAAAATTATTCTTGAAGCAGTATGGTCTAATAAGTTCTGCAGCAGCACTTCAGCAACAGTTTCTGATACATTTACTTTAAGAGGCCTGCTCTTTTGTTTAGCTTCTATTACCTTTTCATAGCTTGGATAAATGTTGCAATTCTTTTTTATTCCCATTAATCTAATGTTAACATATTGTTGCTTAGAGAACGAATTCTCAATAATAAAAGATAATACCTCATCAGCTAAGAGCAATACTGGTGAAAGACCTTCAGATGTAGAACCTTTTGGTCTAAATTTTGCTCTTAATATTTTTGACGTTTACTTATCTCCCGTCAGTACTTGTTGCAGCAGCTAAGATCTCTACTCCACAACGCGCGCATGTGCAGACGAATAAACGTAAAACTAATCTTCAAATAGAACAACTTGTTCTGGAAAAGCGACGATTGCGACGTGAATGGCAGTCTAACCGGTCGCCATATACAAAACTACGCCTTAAAGATGCTTCACGCAGACTTAGCAAAGCTTTTAAGCATGAAGAAGCAGATGCCCAACGCCGCTACATAAAGCAATTATCACCAACAAGTACCAAGCATCCTTTGTAGAGGGCTCACCCTACACTCAGTGCGCCGATCGAAACGGTAACGCCTATAAGAAACTCCTCAGGCTGCTGGGCCCGTAGCGACAAAGACAGAGCTAACACATTTGCTGCTCACCTACGTCATGTATTCCAACCAAATCCCGCAACAAATTCGTTTTTACTATCATCCTGTGTATCTGATAGTCCTGGCGAACCTGAACCACCTGAATTTCGTCCAAATGAAATTGTAAAAGTCATAAAAGAACAGATGAAACCAAAGAAAGCTCCTGGCTGCGATCTAATAACTCAAAAATTATAATTTAACTTCCAAACTGTGCTATTTCCCTCATCTGTAAACTTTTCAACACGATTACAACCAACGGTCATTATAATGATTCCCAATCCAGGAAAAGATCATACAATACCATCATCGAACAGGCCAATTAGCCTACTACCGTGCCTGTCTAAGATTTTTGAAAAATGCCTCTTGACGCGCTAATTTCTCATCTGAGAACACACAACACAATCCCAACACATCAATTTGGCTTCCGAGAAAAGCATGGAACTATCGAGCAAGTTAACCGAATAACATCAGAAATACGTACAGCATACGAAAATCGGGAATACTGCACCGCAATATTCCTCGACGTCTCCCAGGCCTTCGATCGAGTGTGGCTTGAAGGTCTCATGCATAAAATCAAATTGACGCTCACAGTATACTCTCATAGGCTTCTCGAATCGTACCTCTACAATAGAGTCTTCGCAGTGAGATGCAACACCACTACATATATCATATTATAGAAGCTGGAGTTCCCCAGGGAAGTGTATTGCGACCAACACTATACGTAATTTACACAGCGGACATCCCCCAAAACGAGCGGCTAACAACATCTACGTTTGCCGACGACACCGCAATTCATAGTCGTTCCAGATGCCCCATTTTAGCAACAGCACGTATAGCTGAACATTTGGCGGTAGTAGAGAAATGGCTAGCCGACTGGCGTATTAAAATAAATAAACAAAAGTGTAAACATATCACGTTTACTCTCAACATTCAAACATGTTCTCGTTAGCACTGTCTAATACGCAACTCCCACAAGCCTAAAGAAGTAACGTCACCTTGGCGTTCATCTTGATAGGCGGCTTACCTGGCGTCGCCACCTTGGAAGCAAAAAAAACGCAGATTAAGCTAAAAGCTAATAACCTCTATTGGCTTTTGAATCCCCGATCTCCTCTCAGCTTAGACTACAAGGTCCTACTCTACAATTCCACCATAAAACCAGTGTGGACCTACGGCTCGCAGCTGTGGGGAAACGCGTGCAGTAGCGATATTGATGTCATCCAGACGGGCCCGGAGCGCGGACTCAAGAGACTGCGAAAGTCGGGAGCGCATAGCGGCACACTAAACTCCCACCGGGACGGGGGCGCCGCGAGGCCGCGCAACCCGGGGCGGACTAGCCAGAGGATTGCCGGGGAGAAGAAAAAAAAGGCGGAAAAAAAAAAAAAAAAAAAAAAAAAAACGGGTTTGGGGGCGAGTATTCATCTTTCAGCGGGGAGGAGGATTGTAATTTATTAATTTGGCGCAGGGATTGGTGAGGGGGGGGTGAATGGAGAGGGGATGATAATAAATCAGTCCGGCGTCGCGAGGCATTCAACGGACGAAAGACCCCCCACCAATAACCGATAGCTACGGTAACAATAGAGGGGAGGCAGGCAGGAGAACGGTTTAATTAGTTAGAAAAAAGACAAAAGGGAGGAAAATTGGGTGATTGGTGTGAATTTGTTGGGATATGTGGAGATTTGGTGGGGTTGGGTGGGGGGTGGGGGGGGTATGTGGGAGGTTGGAGGAGGTGGGTAAGGGGGTGGGGGGGTAAAAGGGTGGATGAGGGGATATGTGTGGAAGGGGGTGTGGGGGAAGGGCGGAGAGGGTAATATGGTCTGAAATTAATAAAATTATTAGAATAAAATTAATATAAGTAAATAGAACAATTACTAAATTTGAAATGTTTATATGTTTCAGAGAAAAAAAATTATAATTTTATTATTTTATAGGGAACGATTAAATTATTTATGGGGGGATATGGTGGATATTGATGGGAGGGTGGGAGGTAGTTTTGGGTGGAGGGGTATTATTTAGTATGGGGAAGGAATATGGTGGGAAGGATGTAAATATAGTGAGGGACTGAGAAATTATAAATTGATTGAATAAAACAGAGTGACAATGTGAATATCACGTGATTGGAAGTGGGACGGTGAGTGAGGGAAGAATTAGGGGGCCGGTTTGGTTGGCCAATAAAAAAAAAAATAATTATTGGGATAACTAAAAAGTGTGCCCTGTAAACATAAGGCTAAAAGCAATTGGGAGTGAAACTCCAAAAAGGGGAAAGCCCCACGTAGTAATAGAATATTAAAATGGGGCGAGTAGCATGATGGGACAAAAGTAAACTAAAGTCGGTAATAAAAAATTTGCCAAGGGGACTCATAGGCTGGGAGGGGTACAATGGATATAACCCGATATACGCGGTGGGTAGAAATACAATTAACGAATAAGTGTAACACATAGGGATGGGACAAAACCAAGAATAGTGAAACACCCGCAACGGGGGGGACAGCCCGAAAATATACACGCGTGCGCAAATGAAAGTCGGAAAACGGACACATACATAGGAGAAAATCATTTACAAGGAATGAAGAAAAAAAAAAAGAAAAATTTTGGTTAGAATAAGAAATAAAATATATATTATTATGAAAAGTATAGGTTAAGAGGATTGAAAGTAAAATTTGGATGAAATGCAGGGATGTAAATGAAAAAGAGACGCAAAAAAAAATGTTGGTATTGGGGTATAAGTAGTGGTAGAAGGAGAGGGGGAAAAAAAATATATGTAATATAGGTATAAAAAAAAAAAAAATCATTAGATAGAAATTTGTGTAATGAAAACAAAATTTAAGTACTTATTAAAGGAGACTAAGGCTCACTTGCTCTTTGCTCGCGCCCGAGATTTACTTTGCGCTGGTAGTTCGTTAGGGCATTTTGCGTAGATTCTGTTAGCTCATTTTGCGTTCTTGCTCATCATTGCGTTCTTGCTCATCTTTGCGTTTGTTTTCTTTGAATTCAATAGCTTTTTGAATTAGCGGCATTATTGAAAACTCATTTTAAAAATTCATAATGTCCCTAATTAGAAAATATAGCGAAATATGGAACCATTTTGAAGATGTTGGAAGCCAGCAAGCGAAATGCAAATATTGTAAATGTGTTTTGAGCTGCAAATCACAAAGCAATTTGAGCAGGCATCTGAAAAGCAAGCACCCGGCAGCTATGGAGCCCGTTGTTCGCCAAAATGAGGAGAGCGAGGTTTTTGCTCAAAATGCACAGCCAAAAATAACAACATTTGTGCATCGTCCAGTTCCAGCATGCAAAGCCCAAAAAGTTGACAGGCAGCTGGTCCGCATGATCGCCAAGGGTCACCACGCCTTAAGAATAGTGGAAGAGCCGGAATTCAAGCAATTCGTCGACGATGTGTCACATACCCCAGGCTACAAGCTGCCAACCAGAAAGACACTCACAAATTCATTGATACCCAAGCTTCGCGATGAGTTTGGGTCATCTATAACGGAAAAGCTCCGTGCGGCAACAGCGGTTTGCTTAACAACAGATGGTTGGACATCCATAACTAATGAAAGCTATCTGGCTGTCACCGTACACTATATAGAAATGGAATCAACTGTGATGAATTCCCATACGTTAGCTTGCCAGTCATTCAATAAGTCGCACACGTCGCTGAATCTTTGCGGATTTCTACAAGAGATAGTTGAAAAATGGGACATTAAAAACAAAGTGTCGGGAATCGCCTCGGACAATGCATTCAACATTGTTGGTGCCATAAGAATCGGCAATTGGCGTCATATCCCGTGCTTTGCGCATAGCCTTAATTTAATTGTCCAAAAATCATTAGACAATATAAGCAGTGTGCGCACAAAAGCTAAGTCGATCGTGGAGTTTTTCAATCGCAGCTCATCTGGACTGAAAAAATTAAAGGACATGCAAGCTCTCTTAAATTTACCTGAGCTAAAGTTAATTCAGGATGTTCCAACGCGTTGGAACTCCACATTCAACATGCTTAAACGCCTATCAGCAGTTAAAGAGGCGGTTACGGCAACTTTATCAACACTGCAAAGCGACTTGTTACTGTCGCAAGATGATTGGAAAGTCATTGAAGGAGTGCTTCCAGTATTGCAGCCATTTTACCAAATAACTGAAGAAATCTCGGCTGAAAAAAATGTTACTCTCTCGAAAGTAATTGTGCTAGTTGGTATACTCCAAAAAAAGATGGCTAGCATGAAACTATTGGTCAGAGATCCAACTGTGGCAGATGTTATCGAGCGTTTAATAATTGAGATGGATGAACGATTTAAGGACTACGAGTCCAATATGTTGTACGCAGAGAGCACAATATTGGACCCCAGATTCAAGGGACGTGTATTTAAATCCGAAGATGCGTTTAAAAAGGCGACTGCGGAACTTAAAAGGAAACTGGTATCAATGCGGTTACACATTGTGCCACCTGAATCTGTCGTAACTGACAACGCAAAACAGCAGCTCAACTTAGATGACGATGACGATGACGACGTTTGGAAGGATTTTGATAGTGCTTATCAGAAAGTCAGCAAGCCCACCAACAAAACTGCTGCTGCCATTAGGGAAATGGACAAGTACCTGGCTGAGGAGTATATAAGTCGAAAAGATGATCCATTGGTATGGTGGGATCAGCGGAAATCCCAATACCCGCACCTATATTCCTTTATGTTGAAGCGCCTTTGCATAGTTGCTACATCTGTGCCATGCGAGCGCATATTTTCTGTTGCAGGCCAAACAGTGCGCGATAGACGCTCTCTATTGATGCCAGAAAATGTAGAAAGCCTTATTTTTTTGCATAACAACATGAAGTAAGAATAACCTAATTTTTACAGTGTACAAAATAACAATTTTATTTTTATCACAGCAATAGCATAGTCAGAGCATAGTGAAGCAAATATGTTACCAAAGGATTCACAATGAAGGGATCAAAATGTATTATTTACCAAAGAATTCCCAAGGAAGGAATCAAAATACTATTATTATTTTATAATTTAATTTGGACTTTTTAGTTTTATGTATGTCAACAATTATCAAAACTATTAAATTGAATTGATGAAACAGGTTTAATTTAAACGCAACGTATATTATTATTGTCTATTTGCGTGAATTGCTAAGAGCAGTGAGCAAGGGAGCAAGGAAGGAACAAGGAGAAGATGAACAGAACAAGTGAGCAATCTCAGCAAGTGCGCAATCTGAACAAGTGAGCAATCTGAACAAGTGAGCAATCTGAACAAGTGAGCAATCTGAACAATTGAGCAAGTGAGCAATTTGAGTGAGCTGACTCAGTTCCAAAAAAGAACAATTGAACTATCTTCACACCCAAATCCTCTTGCTCCAACGGTTAACTCATGCGTTTGCAGTTTCGAACCCGCCTTATACGAAACGACCTTCCAAAGCCCAGCATATAAACCTTCTTGGGGCACCGTAGATCATATTAAGTCAACATGACTGTTAGTTAGCTTTAAATATAAGATTTGATAAACTTATTGTAAGTCTCCCTTGGAGAAAATTCAATAAATAAAGGCAAAGTAAAAAAAAAAAAAAAAAAACGATGTTTGTCTTTGCTTTTAATTTATTTATTCTTGTTAAACCTGTCAGTGCAAATTTTCTGCTTGTAATTAAGTAAGACTTCTTGGGTTTGGTCTTTGAAATTCGTAAGTCCTTGATAATTAATTCTGGAGACCCTGTCGAAAAAAAATATCGACTGGCTTACGGTTCGTGACTGAATGGACAGAGGTGTTATATCTGTCTACGGCTATGAAAACCAGCTCTATTACCTTAAGATAAATCTCAAGGAAAGTTGAGTGAAACCTTTTGACCGTTTACTTCACTTTTTTGGGATGCCGTGTAATATACAGCTATTCCCAACGACTGCAAGCAATTCAGCACTGTTGGGCAAAGTGAGCCACTTTCATTGTCTGATACCATTGTTTTTGGCGCAGTAAAGTAATGAAGAACTTCGATCAATTTCTGACGCAAGCGTATTGATGACCTGGAATCGATCGGAAAAAGCTTAGCTAATTTGAAAAATTTGTCTATGCAACTAAAGAATTTGTGATTTTCGATCGCAAAAAGGTCAATATGGAGAATTTCGCACGGGTATTTTGGGATTGGTGTTAATTGGAGCTCTGGCTTGTTCGGGTGTCTGTCGTATTCACATTGTTTGCAAACTTGACAGGAAGACACCTGTGTACTCAATTATAAGCGTTTAGTACAGGGTCAATGAATATAAGGAATATTTATATGAATAGGAAAAAATTTCAACCCCAAGGCGTGATTCCAATACTTCATACACATAAATAACCAAAATTCTTTCTTCTTCACAATCAAACATCCATACCACCCCCACCACCCTTTAATCTATATTCTTTTTTTTTTCTAAATTTTCTCCTCGTGCAACCCCTCACTTTGGGTTATTTCTCAAAATTTAATTTTTTTGGTGATTTATTTACACCCCCAAAATTACTTCAATCCCCCCCCTCACCAAACACCACCTTATAAAAAATCACTCATCTGATCACAAACAATGTGTTCTATTACTTTTTTTTTTTTATATTTTTTATTTTTTTGCATTTTAAAAATTCACTCAATTTCTTTTTTTGCCTTCCTAGCACACACTCTAAATATCCTCCAAACCTCCCGCTGGGGCCCGAAGAAGGCGCTCGCTTTCCAAACTCAACCTTTTTATTTTTCTATTCTTCAAATTTTAAATTATCTAAAATTTTTTTTTTTATTTCTTTTAAAAAAAAAATTTCTTTTTTTTTCTCAATTATTTATTATCTGCCTAACAAAAACCATATATAAATTCTCTTTTTCTTCTTTTTTTCGTGCAGTGTTTTTTTTCCATAAAAAAAAAAAAAAAACAAAAACAACCAACCCAAATATTATATATAATATCCCTTTCGGCATTCATTTTTATCCTTCTTAATCAAAAATACCTATTTTTGCATTTTCATCTATCAAAACAAAACAAAAATAAAAACAAAAATACAAAACAACATAATTAAATATAACTTATAAAATCAAAAACACATAATTACTAAACTTAATTGAAAATTTCCAAATCCCTCTGAAACTGTACCCATCCCACATTTCAAAATCAATTTTATTTTTATTTTTTAATTTACTATTATCTCTTTTTTAAATTCTTTTCTAAAACCCATACATCGATACAACCACCCACCCCCCCCCTCGCAAAACCACAACAAAACCAACAAAACCCCTCCCCACCAACCCCCACAACCTTTTCTTCATATGCCCCCCCACCCCACTCCCCCACCCCCCCAACACAACCACACCCCTATCCCACTCCCACTCCCTCCCACTCCACCCACTTTAATTACTCCCAACCCCCCCCCCTAACAAATCACCCTCTCAAACCCCCACCCCTCCCCTCACATACTTATATACCATTATATTTCTTAACCAACCCCCACCCCCACAATTTTAATTCAATATTTAAACCTAAAATATACAAAACCTAACAAACAAATAAAACAACTATAAACTACAACAGAACCAAAACAAAAACAAAAACTAAACAAACCATTTCACCCTACAATAATTTATAAATATAACTACCAACACTACCAACCCAATTCAAAAATTTTCCTACAATCTTGCCAAATTTAACCCTTTATATAAATAACATTATAAACACTAATAACCATTATAAAAACAATTAAAAATTAAATAAAAAACACTTATCTACTAATCCTTTTAACATTATTAATAATATAACATCACAAACCACTCCAACACCAATAATTTATTTTTTCCTCAAACTTCAACCAAACCCACACACCCTACACCCCCCTTATCATAATAAACTATTTAACAATTTTACACGCCTCCTTCTGCCTGTTACATACATCCTGCCAAACGCATTATACCCTTTTTTGCCCATTTTTAATGGGCTCAGGGTATAAAAAGCTACAACTTTGCAGTTCCCCTTCGTTATGCTACGTAGTGCCGTCGATTAACAAAATGCGGCTTCTGTGTGAGCCACAAGCGACAGATGTAAGTCCTATATTGGCCTTAAAATAAAAAAATATTAATAATGTTGAGGAAATTTGGGTGCCAAACGTCGGCCTATGGCATAAAGCAGCATTTTTTTTTATTTCCGCCTGCTTTAAACATGCAATCAAATAAGCAAAGCGACAATAAAGAATTTTGTATTTCAAAAATCAACTCCTTCGATACAAGTCCATCTGGCTCATCTTCTGTTCTGGCAAGTCCATGTACGCCAATTTTGGATAACGTGTTCCAATTTTCATTTGAAAGCAGTGGTTCAGTTGACTCGCTTTATTTACTAAATAAAGATAAAGATGTTAATTTTTTTCCCTCCAGCACTTTCAAAAGTTGCACTTAATGTACATGTAATTCCGGCTAGTAGTGCAGGTGCACAGCGCGCATTTTCTTTGGCAATTTGACAAAAGAAATCGTCTTGGTCCAAAATCTGTGGACAGCCTACCTTTTCAAAATCTTTTTTTTAAAACATTTTCTAATTAATTATTACATTGTTATAGATAATATAGATAAGATATACATAAGTATGCATTAAGTGAATTTGTGAACCAATTTGTTTAATTATAATTTCATTTTATTAATTTTTTAATCACTGCGGACGGCAGATCGCGCTAGTGACGCAAGCAGCACGAAGGGTGCAAAAGGCGACTAACTATATACAGCTAAGTTGGAAAATTTGCTACAACTGTCCGATCAGATCGAGTTATATACTGATCGAAAGGTTTAGTCCTAAATTACAAAATGGCATACTAAAACTTTTTCTAACCAACCTGGGTCATGAGATATGGGGGTGTAAGTGGGAGGGGAAAAATTTAAATGATTGCAGCTAATGGGGCTGTTGGGGCCTTTTGGTAAAATTTTTTATTTTTTAAAAATTTGACTTAAAAATGCGCGTCGATTGATATCTCAATCACCCAAGTCCGATAACTGGTTCAAAAGATAAATAAATTTAAAAATTTTAGTAGAATACTAAAAATGAAGTGAAAAGTTAGTTTCTTTGTTTGTCTGTTTGTTTCAAAGCGCTAAAAAAGCGTAGATGTTATGATGGGGATTTGTTCATTTTTAAAAATCTAGAAATGTTTGTTTTACGACTTTTTCCATTTCCCGCTAGTTTAGCGGGAAATCGCTGAATCCCGCTAAATTTGAAACCTCACCAGTTTCCATACCATAGAAGCTATAGATATGTTCTGGATATCATTGGAAAGGTGTGCTTGAGGGCTTTTAGGCGTACCTTTAAACTTTTAAACTTTTCTAAAGTACTCAGGTAACATTTTACAGGTGAAATAAAGTTTTTTAGCTTACATTTTGGCGATTTCGACAAAACGGCTCTAACGATTTTTATTAAATTTTAGTATGTTGTAGTACGTAGAATTTTGCGTTTTTTAGTATATGAAACATAAACTTTGACCAAGGGGTTTGGAAGATATTGCTTGTTAACTGAATGTATACATTTTTCTATCGGTCGAAAATCAGGTTTTAGTACGAAAAACTTTTTGGTTGTATGAGATATCTCAAACAAACTGACACAATACGCATTTAACTTGGTTTTATATATTCTGTGTAAAGTTGGTGCAAATCGGACCACTATAACATATAGCTGTCATAGGACCGATCGGGGGAAAATGGAGTCTTAGTACGAAAAACTTTTTTGTTTTATGAGATATCTCAACCAAACTGATAAAATATGCATTTAACTTCGTTTTATATATCCTGGCCAAAGTTGGTTCAAATCGGACCACTATATCATATAGCTGTCATAGGACCGATCGGGCGAAAATCAAGTCTTAGCATCAAAAAACTTTTTTTACAAGAGATATCGTAACAAAACTAATAGAATATGCATTTAAGTTAGACTTATAGATCCTGAAGAAAGTTGGTTCTAATCGAACCACTATATCATATAACTGTCATAGGACCGATCGGGCGAAGTCTAAGTCTTAGTATGAGAAACTTTTTTTCTCACAGTAGGTACGGGGCTTCCGACAGTAGAGTAGCAACTTAAGCGATGCGAGCAGGGGCGGAGCCCCCTACTTTTCTTTATAATTAAACAAAATTTTTTTTTAAATATGAACAAATATTCAACAATGAGAAATTTACAATGTCAAAAGCAAATGCAATTGCAAAATTTCTGATAATACCCACAAAAACTAAACATTCTAGTGCAGCCCCATTTCAAAATTTTTGACGAACAAAATTGAGTTTATTATATAAATTTTAAATAAAAATATAAATTAATAAAAAAAACAATTGGCATTCGGCACTGTAAAAAGTAATTTTTATGTACAAAGAAGCTCACCCTTTTTGCGCACAGTGCACAAGGCCCATTTTTTTTTTTTATTAATTTATATTTTTATTTTAAATTTTTATATTAAACTAAATTTTGTTCGTCACAAAATTGGATATCAGAAATTTTGGGGCTGGAAATTGCTTTCGTCACTAGACTTTTACCTCGTTTAGAGGTTTTTTTTGTGGGATTTTCACATCATTCAATATGAAAATATATAATCGCATGAGATGTATTTTGCTTTCTTTTACTTTGCACATGCACAAACTCATACGAGTTTATTCTTTTGATTTTATTCTTATTCAACTCAATCAATGTTGGTAAAAAAGAAGGGGAGAGGTGAATAGTGAGAAAAATTGGTGGAAAAATTGGGTGGGAAAAGGGGGGGGGAGGGGGGGGGGGGGGGGGGGGGGGGTGGGGGTAGTAATTGCGGATTTTTCATTAGTCGGCGTTATAATTTTTTTAACAGCTTGTGACTTTTTGGTATTTTTTCTTTTGACATTTATTAGCTGTCACTATTAGCTTGCTTTAGAAAAAAAGTGCGCGTAATTTTGTTTACATTTGTTTGTCTGGTGCCAATTTTAATATGGAGCCCACAAAAGAGCATTTCCGACATATTTTATATTATTATTTCCGTAAAGGAAAAAACGCAGAGCAGGTTGCAAAAAAGTTACGTAACGTGAATGGGGATAAAGCCTTAAAAGAAACACAGTGTCGAAGTTGGTTTGTGATATTCCGTTCGCGAGATTTTTCACTTTGTCAGTTTGGTGGGATTGGAAGGGTGTGGTATATTTTGAGCTGCTTCCAAGGAACCAAACGATTAATTCGGATGTTTACTGTCAACAACTGGACAAATTGAATGCAGCTATCAAGGAGAAACGGCCAGAATTGATCAATCGTAAAGGTTTCATATTCCATCAGGACAACGCCAGACCACACACATCTTTGATGACCCGGCAAAAACTGGGACAGCTTGGCTGGGAAGTTTTGATGCATCCACCATTAGCCCTGACCTTGCACCATTAGACTACCTTTATTTCGATCTTTGCAGAACTCCTTAATGGTAAAACTTTCGGCAATGATGAGGCTTAAAATCGCACTTGGTTCAGTTTTTTGCAGATTGGCCAGAAGTTCTTGAGCGTGGATCTAATTTGCCGGGAAGTGGCAAAAGGTTTCGAACAAAATGGAATTTTTTTGTTAGTTCTTCTAGTTTTTTTGCTTTACTTTCTTTTAAAAATCCGCAATTACTTTTTGGGCAACCAATATATTTTTGTCTTGGTCCAAAACGTGGACAGCCTACCTTTTCAAAATCTTTTTTTAAAACATTTTTAATTAATATTATTGTTATAGATAATATAGATAAGATATAATAAGTATGTTAAGTGAATTTGTGAACCAATTTTTAATATTTCTTATATTTAATCACTGCGGACGGCAGATCGCGTTAGTGACGCAAGAGCACGAAGGGTGCAAAAGGGTAACTATATACAGCTAAGTTGGAATTTGTACAACGTCGATAGATCGAGTTTTGTGAAAGGTTTAGTCTAAATACAAAATGGCTACTAAAACTTTTCTAACCAACCTGGGTTGAGATATGGGGGTGTAAGTGGGAGGGGAAAATTTAAATGATTGCAGCTAATGGGGCTGTTGGGGCCTTTTGGTAAAATTTTTTATTTTTTAAAAATTTGACTTAAAAATGCGCGTCGATTGATATCTCAATCACCCAAGTCCGATAACTGGTTCAAAAGATAAATAAATTTGAAAATTTTAGTAGAATACTAAAAATGAAGTGAAAAGTTAGTTTCTTTGTTTGTCTGTTTGTTTCAAAGCGCTAAAAAAGCGTAGATGTTATGATGGGGATTTGTTCATTTTTAAAAATCTAGAAATGTTTGTTTTACGACTTTTTCCATTTCCCGCTAGTTTAGCGGGAAATCGCTGAATCCCGCTAAATTTGAAACCTCACCAGTTTCCATACCATAGAAGCTATAGATATGTTCTGGATATCATTGGAAAGGTGTGCTTGAGGGCTTTTAGGCGTACCTTTAAACTTTTAAACTTTTCTAAAGTACTCAGGTAACATTTTACAGGTGAAATAAAGTTTTTTAGCTAACATTTTGGCGACAAAACGGCTCTAACGATTTTTATTAAATTTTAGTATGTTGTAGTACGTAGAATTTTGCGTTTTTTAGTATATGAAACATAAACTTTGACCAAGGGGTTTGGAAGATATTGCCAGTTAACTGAATGTATACATTTTTCTATCGGTCGAAAATCAGGTTTTAGTACGAAAAACTTTTTGGTTGTATGAGATATCTCAAACGAACTGACACAATACGCATTTAACTTGGTTTTATATATTCTGCGTAAAGTTGGTGCAAATCGGACCACTATAAAATATAGCTGTCATAGGACCGATCGGGGGAAAATGGAGTCTTAGTACGAAAAACTTTTTTGTTTTATGAGATATCTCAACCAAACTGATAAAATATGCATTTAACTTCGTTTTATATATCCTGGCCAAAGTTGGTTCAATTCGGACCACTATATCATATAGCTGTCATAGGACCGATCGGGCGAAAATCAAGTCTTAGCATAAAAAACTTTTTTTACAAGAGATATCGTAACAAAACTAATAGAATATGCATTTAAGTTAGACTTATAGATCCTGAAGAAAGTTGGTTTTAATCGAACCACTATATCATATAACTGTCATAGGACCGATCGGGCGAAGTCTAAGTCTTAGTATGAGAAACTTTTTTTTCTCACAGTAGGTACGGGGCTTCCGACAGTAGAGTAGCAACTTAAGCGATGCGAGCAGGGGGCGGAGCCCCCTACTTTTCTTTATAATTAAACAAATTTTTTTTTTAAATATGAACAAATATTCAACAATGAGAAATTTACAATGTCAAAAGCAAATGCAATTGCAAAAATTTTTGATATCCCACAAAAAAAAACCTCTAAACGAGGTAAAAGTCTAGTGACGAAAGCAATTTCCAGCCCCAAAATTTCTGATATCCAATTTTGTGACGAACAAAATTGAGTTTAATATACAAATTTAAAATAAAAATATAAATTAATAAAAAAAACAATTGGCATTCGGCACTGCGCAAAAAGTAATTTTTATGTACAAAGAAGCTCACCCTTTTTGCGCACAGTGCACAAGGCCCATTTTTTTTTTTTTTTATTAATTTATATTTTTATTTTAAATTTTTATATTAAACTAAATTTTGTTCGTCACAAAATTGGATATCAGAAATTTTGGGGCTGGAAATTGCTTTCGTCACTAGACTTTTACCTCGTTTAGAGGTTTTTTTTGTGGGATTTTCTCATATCATTCAATATGAAAATATATAATCTGTTATGAAATTACGTATTTTGCTTTCTTTTACTTTGCACATGCACAAACTCATACGAGTTTATTCTTTTTGATTTTATTCTTATTCAACTCAATCAATGTTGAGTAAAATCAACATACGCCCAAATGATCGGTTTGCACATGAGCGTGAATAAACTCAGTGAGCAAAAAAATATACACACATTAGAGTGAATTTAAGGGGGTCTTCTCATTCAAAACCCGTTTTTTGGACCCTTTTTAAAAAAAATTCTTATTTGAAAACGCAAAGAATAATTGAAAACTTTTTTTATTTATTGTATTACAAAAGGTTCGAAGTAAATAAAAAAATTTTTTTTGCCCCGATACGAGGGGTGTTCTAAAAGTAATGAGACTTTAAAGTTGGGGGTTGAAAAAAAAGGTGTCGTCACGGCGGCCACGATTCCGGATCTCCGGAGCGTCGGAAATGAAAAAAAAACGGGGTTATAATCAGTATAGATGTAATTCTCGGGTGAAGCAAGACCAAAATTTAGAGATTTTTTTTGACAAAATGGCGGACATTCAAAAAAAAATTTCAATTTCGGGCTTTTTTTTTGTAGTTTAGTGTAAAAAAAAAATAGTAAAAAATTTTTTAAAATTATGATCTTGCTTCACCCGAGAATGGTGACAATTCTGCGTCGATTCCACTTTGTTTCATGAAAATCGGTTCAGTTGAACTGGAGATATCATGGCCGCCAGTTCGAAAAACGTGGTTTCGAGATAAACGCGTTTAAAGTTTGAAGTTTGAAGAAAATATTGGGTTGCCCAAAAAGTAATTGCGGATTTTTCATATAGTCGGCGTTAATAATTTTTTTAACAGCTTGTGACTATTTAATTGTATTTTTTCTTTTGACATTTATTAGCTGTCACTATTAGCTTGCTTTAGAAAAAAAGTGCGCGTAATTTTGTTTACATTTGTTTGTCTAGTGCCAATTTTAATATGGAGCCCACAAAAGAGCATTTCCGTCATATTTTATATTATTATTTCCGTAAAGGAAAAAACGCAGAGCAGGTTGCTAAAAAGTTACGTAATGTGTATGGGGATAAAGCCTTAAAAGAAACACAGTGTCGAAGTTGGTTTGTGATATTCCGTTCGCGAGATTTTTCACTTTGTCAGTTTGGTGGGATTGGAAGGGTGTGGTATATTTTGAGCTGCTTCCAAGGAACCAAACGATTAATTCGGATGTTTACTGTCAACAACTGGACAAATTGAATGCAGCTATCAAGGAGAAACGGCCAGAATTGATCAATCGTAAAGGTTTCATATTCCATCAGGACAACGCCAGACCACACACATCTTTGATGACCCGGCAAAAACTGGGACAGCTTGGCTGGGAAGTTTTGATGCATCCACCATATAGCCCTGACCTTGCACCATCAGACTACCATTTATTTCGATCTTTGCAGAACTCCTTAAATGGTAAAACTTTCGGCAATGATGAGGCTATAAAATCGCACTTGGTTCAGTTTTTTGCAGATAAAGGCCAGAAGTTCTATGAGCGTGGAATACTAAATTTGCCGGGAAGATGGCAAAAGGTTATCGAACAAAATGGAAATTATATATTTGATTAAAGTTCATTCTAAGTTTTATTAAAAATGCATTTACTTTCTTTTAAAAAATCCGCAATTACTTTTTGGGCAACCCAATAGCTCATTTTGACAAAGACCTTGCTTCACAAAAAAGGCTGTATCTTCTAAAGTATTTCGAATTTCAAAAACTCCTTTTAGGGGCATATTCACAACTACCCAAGCTATAAATAAATGCAAAAAAAAAACAAGTAGGCGGTTACAGTCGAGCACGCTCGACAGTAGGATACCCTGAGCCCAGGTCCTCTACACTTAGGTTGAATTTCGACCAATTGTTCCTATGGCAGCTATATGATGTAGTAGACCGATTTTAACCAAATTTGGTCAAGATGTAAAATAACAGCCCAGATGCACCATATATCAGTTTGGTTCTGATATCTCAACAAACAAGAAATTTTTCCATGCTAAAGCTTCATTTACGATGTACCGTTCCTATGGCAGCTATATGATATAGTTAACCGATTCTAACCAATATTGGTAAGGATGTATAATACCAGCCCAGATGCATATTCTATCAGTTTGGTTCTGATATCTCAACAAACAAAAAATGTTTCTATACTTAAACTTCATTTTCGATGTACCGTTCCTATGGCAGCTATATGATATAGTTAACCGATTCTAACCAAATTTGGTCAAGATGTAAAATAACAGCCCAGATGCACCATATATCAGTTTGGTTCTGATATCTCAACAAACAAGAAACTTTTCCATACCAAAGCTTCATTTTCGATGTACCGTTCCTATGGCAGCTATATGATATAGTGCACCGATCCAAAAATTAAAACAAACTTGATCTGCCTATGGTATCCAGGAACCTACATACCAAGTTCGAAGTCTCTAGCTTTTATGGTTTCTGAGATCGACGCGTTCAAACAGACGGACGGACGGACGGACGGACGGACGGACGGACGGACGGACGGACGGACAGACAGACGGACATGGCTCAATCGACTCGGCTGTTGATCCTGATCAAGAATATATATACTTTTGGGGGTCTGCCACGCCCCCTTCTGCCTGTTACATACATTCTGCCAAACACATAATACCCTTTTTTGCCCATTTTTAATGGGCTCAGGGTATAAAAAGTCGAATAAAAAAAATTGCTCAATGAGAAGACCCC
>JAWNOV010000045.1:0-5000 GCA_035045575.1 Drosophila falleni
GCTGCCATAGGAACGGTACATCGAAAATGAAGTTTTAGTATGGAAAAGATTCTTGTTTGTTAAGATATCAGAACCAAACTAATAGAATATGCATCTGGGCTGGTATTATACATCCTGACCAAATTTGGATAGAGTCGATAACTATATCATATAGCTGCCATAGAAACGGTACATCGAAAATGAAGTTTTAGTATGGAAAAGATTTTTGTTTGTTAAGATATCAGAACCAAACTGATAGAATATGCATCTGGGCTGGTATTATACATCCTGACCAAATTTGGATAGAATCGATTAACTATATCATATAGCTGCCATAGAAACGGTACATCGAAAATGAAGTTTTAGTATGGAAAAGATTTTTGTTTGTTAAGATATCAGAACCAAACTGATAGAATATGCATCTGGGCTGGTATTATACATCCTGACCAAATTTGGATAGAGTCGATAACTATATCATATAGCTGCCATAGGAACGGTACATCGAAAATGAAGTTTTAGTATGGAAAAGATTTTTGTTTGTTAAGATATCAGAACCAAACTGATAGAATATGCATCTGGGCTGGTATTATACATCCTGACCAAATTTGGTTAGAATCGGTTAACTATATCATATAGCTGCCATAGGAACGGTACATCGAAAATGAAGTTTTAGTATGGAAAAGATTCTTGTTTGTTAAGATATCAGAACCAAACTGATAGAATATGCATCTGGGCTGGTATTATACATCCTGACCAAATTTGGATAGAGTCGGTTAACTATATCATATAGCTGCCATAGGAACGGTACATCGAAAATGAAGTTTAAGTATGGAAAAGATTCTTGTTTGTTAAGATATCAGAACCAAACTGATAGAATATGCATCTGGGCTGGTATTATACATCCTGACCAAATTTGGATAGAGTCGATTAACTATATCATATAGCTGCCATAGAAACGGTACATCGAAAATGAAGTTTTAGTATGGAAAAGATTTTTGTTTGTTAAGATATCAGAACCAAACTGATAGAATATGCATCTGGGCTGGTATTATACATCCTGACCAAATTTGGATAGAGTCGATAACTATATCATATAGCTGCCATAGGAACGGTACATCGAAAATGAAGTTTTAGTATGGAAAAGATTTTTGTTTGTTAAGATATCAGAACCAAACTGATAGAATATGCATCTGGGCTGGTATTATACATCCTGACCAAATTTGGATAGAATCGATTAACTATATCATATAGCTGCCATAGAAACGGTACATCGAAAATGAAGTTTTAGTATGGAAAAGATTTTTGTTTGTTAAGATATCAGAACCAAACTGATAGAATATGCATCTGGGCTGGTATTATACATCCTGACCAAATTTGGATAGAGTCGATTAACTATATCATATAGCTGCCATAGGAACGGTACATCGAAAATGAAGTTTTAGTATGGAAAAGATTCTTGTTTGTTAAGATATCAGAACCAAACTGATAGAATATGCATCTGGGCTGGTATTATACATCCTGACCAAATTTGGATAGAGTCGATAACTATATCATATAGCTGCCATAGAAACGGTACATCGAAAATGAAGTTTTAGTATGGAAAAGATTTTTGTTTGTTAAGATATCAGAACCAAACTAATAGAATATGCATCTGGGCTGGTATTATACATTCTCACCAAATTTGGTTAGAATCGGTTAACTATATCATATAGCTGCCATAGGAACGGTACATCGAAAATGAAGTTTTAGTATGGAAAAGATTCTTGTTTGTTAAGATATCAGAACCAAACTGATAGAATATGCATCTGGGCTGGTATTATACATCCTGACCAAATTTGATTAGAATCGGTTAACTATATCATATAGCTGCCATAGGAACGGTACATCGAAAATGAAGTTTTAGTATGGAAAAGATTCTTGTTTGTTAAGATATCAGAACCAAACTGATAGAATATGCATCTGGGCTGGTATTATACATCCTGACCAAATTTGGATAGAGTCGATAACTATATCATATAGCTGCCATAGGAACGGTACATCGAAAATGAAGTTTTAGTATGGAAAAGATTCTTGTTTGTTAAGATATCAGAACCAAACTAATAGAATATGCATCTGGGCTGGTATTATACATCCTGACCAAATTTGGATAGAGTCGATTAACTATATCATATAGCTGCCATAGGAACGGTACATCGAAAATGAAGTTTTAGTATGGAAAAGATTTTTGTTTGTTAAGATATCAGAACCAAACTGATAGAATATGCATCTGGGCTGGTATTATACATCCTGACCAAATTTGGTTAGAATCGGTTAACTATATCATATAGCTGCCATAGGAACGGTACATCGAAAATGAAGTTTTAGTATGGAAAAGATTCTTGTTTGTTAAGATATCAGAACCAAACTGATAGAATATGCATCTGGGCTGGTATTATACATCCTGACCAAATTTGGATAGAGTCGGTTAACTATATCATATAGCTGCCATAGAAACGGTACATCGAAAATGAAGTTTTAGTATGGAAAAGATTTTTGTTTGTTAAGATATCAGAACCAAACTGATAGAATATGCATCTGGGCTGGTATTATACATCCTGACCAAATTTGGATAGAATCGATTAACTATATCATATAGCTGCCATAGAAACGGTACATCGAAAATGAAGTTTTAGTATGGAAAAGATTTTTGTTTGTTAAGATATCAGAACCAAACTGATAGAATATGCATTTGGGCTGGTATTATACATCCTGACCAAATTTGGATAGAGTCAATAACTATATCATATAGCTGCCATAGGAACGGTACATCGAAAATGAAGTTTAAATATGGAAAAGATTTTTGTTTGTTAAGATATCAGAACCAAGCTGATAGAATATGCATCTAGGCTGGTATTATACATCCTGACCAAATTTGGATAGAGTCGATAACTATATCATATAGCTGCCATAGAAACGGTACATCGAAAATGAAGTTTTAGTATGGAAAAGATTCTTGTTTGTTAAGATATCAGAACCAAACTAATAGAATATGCATCTGGGCTGGTATTATACATTCTGACCAAATTTGGATAGAGTCGATAACTATATCATATAGCTGCCATAGAAACGGTACATCGAAAATGAAGTTTTAGTATGGAAAAGATTTTTGTTTGCTAAGAAATCAGATAATATCCCAGTCACTCAGCCTCCCGTGACTCCATTGGCATCTCGCCACATTAAAGACACTTCGCCAACTTTGTCTTTATCGGCCTCTCCGGGTATTGACAACCTTTTTAATTCTCCTATACCTTCTGCAGGTGATTCTACCAATCAGACAACGGAATCAGCCCAAGTCATCGTGTCTTCGGTGCGGGCTGGATCTGGTCGGAAGGGTAGACCTCCTCGCACTGCAGCGCCTAACAATAGGCCTGACAACTTAGTTGCCCCTACTCCTGAGCCCACTATTTTAAATGTTGTTGCTCCTCGTAAGCAAATATTTGTGTCTAGGTTATCCTCTGACACTACTTGTGAATCTGTAGCGGCATACATTTCTAGTAAAGTCTCTGCTAACGTCTCGGTTAGTAAATTTAATTTTGCTATTGCACGGGAAATAGCATCTTTTAAAATAAGTGTCCCTCACGACGTATTTTCTGTCATTTGTGACCCAAAATTTTGGCCACCACATATGATAGTTCATGAGTTTAAGCCCAAAAAACGAAGTGAATCCTCTCCTGTTTCTCTTACAGCCGGCAGTTCCAAAGTACAGGTGCCCGCTAGTACGGCTTCAAAAAACTAGACCTGCGGCCCGACTTTGCCTGTATTCATTACCAAAATGTTAGAGGCCTCCTTACTAAGTTCAAAAATCTATATTTGAGTAGTATGTCTTTTGATTCTGATATAATTGCTTTGTCAGAAACTTGGTTTAATCCTACAGTATCTGATTCTGAAGTTATGTCAAATAATTATCTTTTATATAGGAATGATCGACCGACTCGAAGTGGTGGCGTACTTATTGCCACTAAATCGACACTTCAGTCAGAACGCATTACTTTTAATGTGTCTTCTGATGTTGAAATTATTGCCGTCAAAGTAACTGTTTCAACTCGATCAATTTTTATCACATGCTCTTATATCCCTCCAAAAGCATCTCCGGCAATTTACTTGCAGCATTTTGCCTGTATTGATGAAATTAACTTTCAAGTCAAAGATAATGACTTATTTATTGTGTTGGGTGATTTTAATTTTCCTAAAATTTCTTGGTCATTTTTTAGTAGCACCATTTACCTTGTTCCCTTAAACCAAGATAATTTTTTAGATAACCTACTTGATCTCTCATTGTTTCAAATGAATTCAATAAGAAATCATAATGATCGTATTCTTGATCTGGTTTTTATTAATGACTTCGCAAATACTGCCGTCTCTAGGTCATCACCATTAAGTATCCCTGAAGATTTACATGATCCCACTATAGAAATTTCTATCTCAATCTCCAAACCCATTAGTTCACCTCTATTATGTCAGCAATTACCTCGACGTTGTTTTCGCAAGGGAAATTATTCATTGCTTAATGAACTTATCCTTGCTACCGACTGGTGCTTTTTAGATAAAGCGACTGACATCGATATTGCCCTTAGTTCTTTCTATGAGACCCTAAATGCACCCTTAGATGTGTGCATTCCAAATTATGTTCCACCATCTGGTTCTATAAAGCCTCCCTGGTTTACACCTAGACTTTCTTATTTAAAAAATATTAAATCTAAATATTTTAAAAAATATAAGAAGTCTGGCTCAAGTCTTGACTGGTGTAAGTACACAATAGCCAAGTCGGACTTCGCCAATTTAAACTTGCTATGCTACGAGAACTATCTAACTCGATGCAAAAGACAGTTTTCCCGTGACCCTAAACAATTTTACAAATTTGTTAACTTGAAGCGTAAGTCTCACGGTTTACCTTCCTCTCTTTTTTATGGGATAGATAATGCCAGCAACGATTCTGCAGCCGCTGAACTTTTTGCTAACTTTTTTCAATCCACCTACTCTCC
>JAWNOV010000045.1:10000-75765 GCA_035045575.1 Drosophila falleni
TTCACACGAAACCCTTCTCCACTTCAGTCCTCCAAGGTCTCATTCGATTATTTGCTACTACCACCAAGATCTGTACCAATGACGGCTCCATGCAGGCTTACGCCAAACACTTCTATGCACATCATTGTACCTTCCTACTCACTAAAGTTTCAAAATTTATATTACAAGTAATATAAATCATCTACTTTAGCGGTAATGTATAGGTATACAACTTAAGCGCCATCCATTTTAAGGGCTAGTTGCTTCGGCAGGTGAGTTGTTACACACTCCTTAGCGGATTTCGACTTCCATGATCACCGTCCTGCTGTTTTAAGCAACCAACGCCTTTCATGGTTTCTGAATGAGTTGTTAATTTGGGCACCGTAACATTACGTTTGGTTCATCCCACAGCGCCAGTTCTGCTTACCAAAAGTGGCCCACTGGGCACATTATATCATAACCTTAAACTTCATATCAAGAAAGTTAAGGTTCTTACCCATTTAAAGTTTGAGAATAGGTTAAGATCGTTTCGACCCTAAGGCCTCTAATCATTCGCTTTACCAGATAAGATTATTTTATACAACAGTTAATGACCATAAGTGCCAAGTCGGCGTCTAACTTACCGCGCATGGCGTTCTCTTTGTGTGCACATAACATTCTCTCTTTTATCTATAAAACCCAAAGCGGCTGCTCCGCTGCCAACGTACCTTGCGGCGCAGCCCTTAGCTTTCTTAAGACACATAATGTTAAACTGATTCAATTAATAAAAGCTCATCAAATATGAAGCAACAGTTGTTTATTACTATTACTATTTAATCTCGGGTCCGATAACGCTGTCCAATGCCCGCTGAAAAGTGGCTGGCGCCGAATGGAGCCCAAAGGGCATGACCTTCTAGGGAATACGCCTCCCGGGTATTGAGAACTCGTCTACTCTCGACTACCTTGGGTAATGGGGAACTGTCAGTACCCACTCTTTAGGTCCAACGTTGACATGTACCGGGAATTGCGAGTCCGCTCCAGTATGTAGTGGTTTCGAGGCAATGGATATGCATCGGGGATCGAATTCGCGTTCAGCTCTCGATAGTCGAGGCGCATCCGAACGTCGCCAGTCTTCTTTCCCACGAGCACAATGGGAGCGCTATGGGTACTTTAAGACGGTTCGATGCAATCGCTCTTCAGCAGCTCATCATCTTGCGCGTCGATTATCCTGCTTAATGGGGCGGTCATTCCTCATGGTGATCACATGCTCTGCGATATGGGTGACCACGGACAAGGTGTTGAAATTGGCCAGTTCTCGGTATAAGAACACCTGTAACCAGGGTTCCAGGCCAGGTTTCACCTTCTGTACCCTTGCTTCACCAGGACCGTCATCTTCGCCCTCATTCACGTGGTGGACCGGCTCCGGTCCTGTTGCCATGTATCAGAGCTCGGTCGTGCTTCCCCCGAGGGGACGGGGACGTTGAGATGGCACGCCATCTTCAACCCCCGTGAACGCAACCTGTTGGAACTCGGCCCCTCCGACGTTGTTATCCAGTGGTCATCCCGCCACCCTCTTGAGCCTGGAATAACTTGTCGTTGTCTCCAACCGTTGACGCTGATAATTTGGAAGGGTCATTGGGAACATGAGAGTTAACGTCGTGAGCCTGTATTAAAGCGTCATCAAAGCATGTTGGTGCCTGGGGCACACCGGTATCCATGTTGCGAGGCGATGAGACTCGAGACTGATTACAGCCGTTGCTACTTTGGGTACTGAATGTATCAAGGCGTTGAGATGGCACTCCATCTTCAAGTGACCTCCGTGAACACAGCTGGAAGACTTCTTGGGTCCCCTCATCCTTCTTCTCCATGGTACTGCCCGTGGTCGCAGTGGGGAGGACGCCGGCCTTTCCGGCACCGCCCGTGGACGAAGGTCATCGTATTGTTGTTGGCGCATGCCTCGTCGGCACCGCCCGTAGACCTCTGTGTGGTCATCATGGGATTTGCGCGTACCTCGTCGGCACCGCCTGGGGTCGTAGCTGGAGGGCGCATGCCTCGTCGGCCCGTGGATCTCTGCGTGGTCATTGTGTGCTCAGTGCATGCCTCGTCGACATAGCCCGTGGTCGTAGCTGGAATGACACGTACCTCGTCGGCACGATCCCCCTGGTCGGACCCGGAACCATCGGCGAATTGTTGCTCCAACTCCAGATACATTGACGCAAGGCGGCTCCGAAGAGTCCAAACTCGTATTTCGTATTGTAGGTTTTATTTTGAAGAATTGAACTGGGGTCTTAGCTTTACTATCACTTCTCGACTGATCGCTTTGAAGCACCGAACTTGAGTCTCAGCTTTAATAGTACTGCACGACTGATCGCTTTGAAGCACCGAACTTGAGTGCCCGCTTTTTTCACTTGGTTGAGGCTTCAATCCTCTGCTTGCAAGCGTCGACGTTGGCAGAACTCTATGCTCGCGAGGCGCCAGAAGGCATCTGCTCGCTCTTGTGACGCCAGAGCTTGCGTTCGTTGCTCTGCCCTTCCTTGAAGCGACAGAGCTCGCTTGGAGGCATCTGCTCGCGTTTGAAGTCCGCGGTGTTGCTTTGTAGCCGACATTGTGTATCTTTCTCTGTCGCACAGTTGTAGTTGTAGCGTTCCTCCTTTGTATTTTTGGAAACAACAACAAAAAATATCCTCCCCAAGATGCGATCCCGAAACTACAAACTCCGAGCGCGTTACTATTGGCCATAAAAAAAATCCTATTGTGGTAAAAAAAAAATTACTCCGGCGCTCAGATGAAATCTCTACGGAATTAGGTGTTTTCCCGCAGCTAATGATAAAAATTCTGCTGGCTATCGTCGTGTTGCTGGTTTTCTCGACTTTTCATGTTGTGCTTTGCTATGATGTGGGTTTTACAACCTTTTGTGGGCTTTTCTGGACGAGATCAGGGTGTTTTGTCTTTTTTGGCGGCTTCTTTTCACCATTTTCTATTTACATTTACATTTACAAAAAAAATTTTATATACATAGATATAATTATACGTAGCCAATGAAACTAAGCTAAATATAACGATGCGTGCGGAGGCGTGGCTCTTAGAAAAACATCCATCTCCAGGGTTCCTGCTCGGGCGCCATCTGAAACGCAGCTTTTCCAGCCGAGGTCGACGTCTCAGTCCGGCCAGGGCCATTTACAGAAAATTTGTAAATACTGGGACAACTGAAATTTAGAGCTACGGGGGCGCAAGAGGGTATACGAGTCCGTGGAGACACTCCATATAGCCACCCGGCATGGTGCGCACGCTGGATCCGGGGCAGGTCCCAGCCAGACAGGTACCAGAAGTGACCGCAGGGGGACGAAGAGGCGGCGCCCTTTATTGTCCTGTCCACGCCACCCTTGCCGCCGTATCGGACTGAGCCCTGGACCGGACTCCTATAAAGGCTGGCCAAGATCTTGCAAAATGTCAGAGCTATCACAGGAGACGTAGGGGACTCCGCCCTTTATAGTCTCGCCATCATGCCCCAGCCACCTTGCCAGATCCAGGTCAACCCAAATTCTTAAAAACAAAATTCTCCTCCGGGGCAGCACCAGCCACTGTGCCTCTCCTTTGACCGCTCCCAACAGACGCGGGCGCCGTGTCTAGCTGCGGTTGGTGGCGGAATGCCCTCCGGGGCTGTGGGGTGGTTGTTGTTGCTGTTGCCGGTGGAGCGTTAGGGTCGGCTCACACACACCAAGCACACACACTCACGTGGGGAGACGGCGCCGCTGTTTTGGCGGGCATCGGCGTCTTAGCAAATACAAATTTCGTTGCTGTTGTTGTCCTTTAGTTTCACTTGTTTCGTTTTAGCCCTTATTGTTGTTCTTGTTGTCACTTTTCGTTCTCCATGCAGTTTGTTACTTCACTTTTGATTTTTACTTTTCCGCTTACACGTCCTCACAGTGTCAGCTCACCAGAAATGTGACGCTTCCGCCGCATAATGGCCGTCGATCATCAATATCGATAACACTGGTATCGATATTGCTCTTCAAGGTTGCCACTCTTAAAAATGAGCTAAATCTAGTTCATCGTCCTGAAGGTGGACGATGATCTAAAAATCGAAATAATATGTCAGCTCCAAGCCGAATGACTAGTTTTCGATCCTAGTTTCATGCGGTTTTTACGAACTATTAGATCCGCGTCAAAAGAATAAATATATTGACTCCATTCCGTAAAACTAAGCGTGGCTCCGTGCCAGCGGAATGCTGCCTCACACATTTTTGAGTAATGAGGGAGCACTTCTGAAAAATAGCATCAAAAAGCCAAATTTTAAGAAATTCTAAAAACAAAAATATAACAAAAATGTATTCTTGGCTCTTGTTATAGTCAAAAAGTTTAAATTTGTTCCCAATTTATTTATTTAATTATTTATTTATCTAGTTTCGAGTAAAAAAAATTATAATCACATATAATTATAACTTCTGATTTTTATTTCTTTTTGATCAAAATTAAAATCAATTGTAATTTTTAGCTTACGGGTAGAACTTTTAACCAATTTTCTTGCATGTCCTTAAAAAGGCAACACATATAGTCTTTTTACACTGAGGCCGGTAAGCAAAAGGAAAAATTGTTTACACTGAATAGAATTGAAATTGCCGCACTAACTGCAATAGTTATGAACGCAAGCCAAAGCATAATTGAGGCTTTGGGGGCTTGTGAGCTCATACAATTAATATTAAACGTAGTAAGTGATGCTATGGAGGAGACGTCGAGAACAGAATGCAACGTATGCGAGTATATATATGTTTTCATAATCAAGAATGTAACTTGACCAGACGTTTTATAGGAACGTAACGGCGTATTCTGGGAAAAAGACGTGCCCAAAATGTCCAACGACGGTTTCAAGTCGGTTGTTAGGACGGAGCCGGCAGCATTTGATAAGATAGTGCAGGCTTTGCCCGAAATGGCTAAGAAAGACACAAACTTTCGAAATTGCATTTCATTGTGGAAGGTAGTTGCAATAGCCTTGTATGCATTATGTTCATCGTCAGAGTATGCAACGATTGGCTGGTTGTTTGGGGTCTCAACACCCAGTGTTTGCCTTATAGTTAAGGAATTTTGTCGCCTGGTATGGATGAACTTGTCTAGCACATATTTAGGGCCGAACTTTCTGACGCAGGCGAGAGTAGAAGAGTCTGTTAGTGGATTTATGTATATAAAAGGCCGCTGTAATGATTCTCGTATTTACGAGAAGACTCACCTAAAACCATTAATCGAGTCTAATGAGCTCTTTGAGGCCAATGCTAAAAACTTGGGAGTCACAAGGGTTCCAGTGATGTTGAAAGGCGACTCAGCATTCAAGAATTCCAAAACAATGATAAAGCCGTATCTTTTCAGAGCCACTGCGAATAGAAAGGAAAATGTGCTCAACTTGTCTAGCACATATTTAGGGCCGAACTTTCTGACGCAGGCGAGAGTAGAAGAGTCTGTTAGTATATTTATGTATATAAAAGGCCGCTGTCATGATTCTCGTATTTACGAGAAGACTCACCTAAAACCATTAATCGAGTCTAATGAGCTCGTTGAGGCCAATGCTAAAAACTTGGGAGGCACAAGGGTTCCAGTGATGTTGAAAGGCGACTCAGCATTCAAGAATTCCAAAACAATGATAAAGCCGTATCTTTTCAGAGCCACTGCGAATAGAAAGGAAAAGGTGCTCAACATAGCTAAGGCCAGACGCGTTGTTAAAGGCAAGATTCCGGCGACTTGGCAAAGGACTAGATATCCTAGATATCTGCTTTGGCAGAAACGTTATGCAATAATGCAACTAAATAAAATAATGTACTTTTAAGCTCTAAATTTTTTTTTATTTATTGAACCAGGCGCTCCAATAGCTTTACAACATTTTCCATGGCTGTGGCAGACCTGATTGCTGCTTCGCTTAATGTCACCATAGCCTCTGCTCCTGTCCTAGCGATGGTCTTTAACTCCTCGCGATGCAGCTCTAATGGTGTTTTTTTTAGCTTTTTGACTTTTGGAGTTGAAGAAACGACAGATGATGGGGCAAATATGTTCGAACTGCAATTGGAGTTATTTTCCACGAATGACTCGTCTACATTAAAATTCCAAGAGTCTATGTTTTCTTTTATTTGCTCACCTAAAGATAAATCGATTTTCTAATTCGGCTTAAACAAATTTATCTGAATAATGTTCTTACCCAGACTTTCTTCAACGACGCACAGTAGGACAATCTATGATTTTGCTGTACAAAAATCATATCTTTTGAACCAATTGAGATATCCCAAAAATGTAAAAAACATTTGATAAAAAACTTCTTAGGCTTTAAAATGAATGCTTGCACTGCGTATTAGGCCCACTGGTTGATTCAGGCCTTTCGGTCAAAGTTGAAATAAAAAAATATTTTCAGTGCATATTTTACATGTAAAATTTAAAAAAAAAGCATTAATTTTTTGTTTGAAATATAAATTTCAATCTTTTTTATCCTTTAAACATCATTGTTTAATATATTAAAATGTTTTATTCCGCTTTCTCAAAAAAAAATATTTTTTTTTTCATAAATCGTGTATGATGTCTGGCATAGCAAAAACGTATGAAATTGCACTGTGCTCTTCTTCTTATATCACCATTTTTATGCGGGGTTGTGTCAGTTTTTGCACTTTAAAAAATAAGTCGAAAATCGGCGCCAACAAAACTGAAAAATATAGTTAGAGAATTGATTTCCAAAGCGTTCTGAAGTAGTGGGATGGTGTCCAAAATTGTTCAATTTTTATTATCTTATACTAAAACTTTTTCTAACTCACCTGGGTCATGAGATACGGGGGCCTTTTGGTAAACTTATATTTAATTTTTAAAACTCTAATTGAAAGTACGCGGCGATTGATACCTCGATCACCCAAATCCGATAACTGGTTCAAAAGATAAATAAATTTAAAAAATTTATTGAACTTCACAAAATAAAATGAAAAGTTTGTTTGTCTGTTTGCATCAAAGCGCTAAATAAGCTTAGATGTAATAATGGGGCTTTATTCCTTTTCAAAAATCTATAAATGTTTGTTCTACGACTTTTTGATAAAACCGCTATGTTAGCTGAGTATATACTAAAAAGTCTAGTGACGAAAGCAATTTCTAGCCCCAAAATTTCTGATATTTCAGTTTAATATAAAAATTTTAAATAAAAATATAATTTAATTAAAAAAAAATGAAACTTAAATTGGAATTCGGCCCTGCGCAAAAAGTAATTTTTTTGAAGATCACCCTTTTTGCGCACAGTGCACAACGCCGAATTTAGTTTTTCTTATTTATTTTTATTTTTATTTAAAATGTTTATATTAAACGCAATTTTATTCGTCACAAAATTGGATATCAGAAATTTGGAAGAAAGAGAAAGTGTGGCAGACTTATATGTCTCAACCAGTAAATTCACACAATTTTAACCCGAAAAGGCCTAGCGTTACCATATGGTAATAAGCGATAGGAATTTATTAATAATTTTTATTAATGCCCTGTCCTCACTGAAACAACACTCCAGCATTTATCGTTTATTATTCGATATTTTCAATTTGTTTTAAGAAATCAAGAAACTAATATTAATAGATTACACAAAAATCTAATTAGTAAATGGCAACAATTTTGAAAAATATAAAACTTATACAAAAAGTAATGGTTATAGCCGATAAATCAAATCTATTTTAATATGTAAATTAACATAATTGGATTTATTAGGTTCTCAGCACTTGAAGATTGTCTTCAATCATTCGTTGTTCCACAGATGATTCTATGGAGTTTTCTTTGCTTAATGTGAGCAAGCCGAATAAGTAAGTCCTTGTAAATTAACATAATTGGATTTATTAGGTTCTCAGCACTTGCAGATTGTCTTCAATCATTCGTTGTTCCACAGATGATTCTATGCAGTATTCTTTGCTCATTCCGAATAAGTGAGTCCTTTTTTACCGGGGGCATATTGCAACACAAACTGCTCCTGAATATTCCGTACTTAAAACATATTTTATCAGACGGGTGTTTTTGAAAAGTTTTCAATCGTAAAGAGTTCGATAATCCTTTGAGTATTAAAAATTCATTTTTAAATGCAAGTGCTATGCAATGAGGACAGGAAGTTACATACTTAGCACCGATTTTTAGACCCCGTACTTAAAAAAAGTACAGTGGTCTATTGGGTTTGTTTTACCGAATATGTGCGTAACAGGCAGAAGGAGGCGTGGCCGACCCCATAAAGTATACATATATATTCTTTATCAGCATAAATAGACGAGTCGATATAACAATGTCCGTCTGTCTGTCTGTCCGTCTGTCTGTATGAACACCTAGATCTCAGAGACTATAAGAGCTAGAGACACCAAACTTGGTTTGTAGGTTTGTTCCTCTATACTGCAGGCAGATCAGATCAGACCACTTTATCATATAGCGCCCATATGAACAATCGGTCTAAAGTCAAGTTTTAGTATGAAAAACTATTTTACTTTATGAGATATCGTAACCAAACTTATAAAATATGCATTTTGGTAAGGATGTATAAGACTAACTTATAACTAACTATAGGACCGATCCGGCGAAAATCAAGTCTTAGTATGAACAACTTTTTAGTTTTATGAGATATCGTGACCAAACTAATTGAATATGCATTAAACTTGGTTTTATATATCTTTGTTCGAGATGATTTTAGCGAGTTACAGTCTGTAAAGATGGTGAGCTTTCTACCAGGTAAATAACAACGAAAATGTTTGACGGCGTTAACAACAGCTAATGTTTCTAAATCATATTCTATTACATATGGTTTGTTGTCAATTCTGTGTAACAGTATAGCTCCATAACCAATAGCGCTCAATACAGGCTTATCCGTAAGAACTCGAATTACTTTGATGCGAATCTCTTTGTGTTCTAATTTCCATTTAAATTGCATTTATCTGAAGTTAAGAAATACAATGGCTTCATTAACTCGGAAAATCCGGGGACGAATTGCTCAAAGTATGACGCTAGGCCAATAAATTGTCGAAGTGTGAAAATGGATTTAAGGGTGGTAGATCCCTTAAGGATTCTATTTTACGAGAGATAGGTCGAATCTCCCCTGCTTGTAATTCATAGCCAAGATATTCAGAATTTGAACCCTCTCAAGTGCTACATCCTTTGACGGGGTCGCAATGAGAATGTCGTCCATGTAGACAATACCGTACGAATATGCCAGATCTCCTAACGCGTTCATAACCGCTTACTTTCAGAATCCATTTCGCGCCAGTTTGTTACCAAAAATGTCACCATGCGACTGGCGAACACAGCAAGACTCTCACCATTAGTTGGACGGCTGTTCAGCAAGCGCAAAACCATTGCAGCGGCAGTCTCAGAATTGCCATATCGTTGTTCAAAAAGCTGCCTGAATTCCTGCCAAGTAATGCCCGCGTAGCATATCTCCGACAGCCATTGAGATGCGCTCCCTTGTAAGGATTTACTCAGCGTCAAAATTAGTTCACTACCTTGCAACGGCCTTTCCTTTAAATTATATCCACAGTAGCACACCATTGCGCAGCATCAGCACCCGGCAAGTTGGCGTTAAATTGAGGTAGAGCAAAGACGACGTGCTGTTGAGTTTCACGTCCCGACGCTTGAAGACTTCTAGCCAGTTCCACAAAATTTTCGTTTTGCTGCTGCAACACATTGCGAAATAGCTCCGCAAAAGTAGGCTCACGAGATTCACATCCCACTTCTGATAACGTAGTAGACTTTGGCGCCGAGTTTTCTTATTCCATTTTATTATGTTAATAGGTTATCTTCGAAGCGAAGCGAGTCTTTCACGTCCGTTCTCCTTGACTTACTTTCACAAAAAGGACCGAAAACTTTGAGAGCCACGCACGATGACAGAAAACGAACGTTCATCCCACTCAGTACAACCCTGTCAACACAACACTGATATCATTCTACTCAAATAACAGTAAAACTAATAACACCAATACTATTCGATTAACCTAAGCAAGGCAATTAGAGCTATCCTGTGTTATCTACCATATCTCCGACACATATTTTTCCTTTTTATCCAGGCAAATTGAAAAATGTTTTACATTATCATATCTTTATCTGATATCAGATGAACTGCTCTTTTCCAGTGATTGCTAAGCCGGCCAAGGCATTTCATTCCATTCCTTGAAGGAAACAAGTCCTGCTGCTGTTTTTGTAAGGAACTCTGCTTTAGCTGCTCTCCCATTTTCTGAATCGGAAACTTTCTATCACTGCGGACGGCAGTTCGCGTTAGTGACGAAAGCAGCACGAAGGGTGCGAAAGGCGACTAACAATATATACAGCTAAGTTGGAAAATTTGCTACGACTGTCCGATCAGATCGAGTTATATACCAATCGAAAGGTTTAGTCCTAACTTACAAAATGGCATACTAAAACCTTGTCTAACCAACCTGGGTCATGAGATATGGGGGTGTAAGTGGGAGGTGAAAAATTTAAATGATTGCAGCTAATGGGGCTGTTGGGGCGTTTTGGTAAAATTTTTTATGTTTTAAAAATTTTACTTAAAAATGCGCGTCGATTGATATCTCACCCAAATCCGATAACTGGTTCAAAAGATAAATAAATTTGAAAATTTTAGTAGAATACTAAAAATGAAGCGAAAAGTTAGTTTCTTTGTTTGTCTGTTTGTCTGTTTGTATCAAAGCGCTAAAAAAGCGTAGATGTTATGATGGGGATTTGTTCATTTTTGAAAATCTAGAAATGTTTGTTTTACAACTTTTTCAATTTCCCGCTAGTTTAGCGGGAAATCGCTAAGTCCCGTTAAATTTGAAACCTCACCAGTTTCCATACCATAGAAGCTATAGATATGTTCTGGATATCATTGGAAAGGTGTGCTTGAGGGCTTTTAGGCGTACCTTTAAACTTTTTTTCTAAAGTACTCAGGTAACATTTTACAGGTAAAATAAAGTTTTTTAGCTTACATTTTGGCGATTTCTGACAAAACGGCTCTAACGATTTTTATTAAATTAGTATGTTGTAGTACGTAGAATTTTGCGTTTTTTACTATATGAAACATAAACTTTGACCAAGGGGCTTGGAAGATATTGTAGAATGTATAGAATGTATACATTTTTCTATCGGTCGAAAATCAGGTTTTAGTACGAAAAACTTTTTGGTTGTATGAGATATCTCAAGCAAACTGACACAATACGCATTTAACTTGGTTTTATATATTCTGTGCAAAGTTGGTTCAAATCGGACCACTATAGCATATAGCTGTCATAGGACCGATCGGAGGAAAATGGAGTCTTAGTACGAAAAACTTTTTTGTTTTATGAGATATCTCAACCAAACTGATAAAATATGCATTTAACTTCGTTTTATATATCCTGGCCAAAGTTGGTTCAAATCGGCCCACTATATCATATAGCTGTCATAGGACCGATCGGGCGAAAATCAAGTCTTAGCATAAAAAACTTTTTTTTACACGAGATATCGTAACAAAACTAATAGAATATGCATTTAAGTTAGACTTATAGATCCTGAAGAAAGTTGGTTCTAATCGAACCACTATATCATATAGCTGTCATATGACCGATCGGGCGAAGTCTAAGTCTTAGTATGAGAAACTTTTTTTTCTCACAGTAGGTACGGGGCTTCCGACAGTAGAGTAGCAACTTAAGCGATGCAAGCAGGGGGCGGAGCCCCCTACTTTTCTTTATAATTAAAAAAAATTTTTTTTTAAATATGAAAAAATATTCAACAATGATAAATTTACTATGTCAAAAGCAAAAGCAATTGCAAAAATTTCTGATATCCCACAAAAAAACCTCTAAACGAGGTAAAAGTCTAGTGACGAAAGCAATTTCCAGCCCCAAAATTTCTGATATCCAATTTTGTGACGAACAAAATTGAGTTTAATATAAAAATTTTAAATAAAAATATAAATTATTAAAAAAAAACAATTGGCATTCGGCACTGCGCAAAAAGTAATTTTTATGTACAAAGAAGCTCACCCTTTTTGCGCACAGTGCACAAGGCCAATTTTTTTTTATTAATTTATATTTTTATTTAAAATTTTTATATTAAACTCAATTTTGTTCGCCACAAAATTGGATATCAGAAATTTTGGGACTGGAAATTGCTTTCGTCACTAGACTTTTACCTCGTTTAGAGGTTTTTTTTGTGGGATACAAGAACCCACTTGTATAATATGTTTGCATTATTGGTATTCCAGTTAACGAAATGATAGATAAGCCACTCATCATATAGTAGAATAGCTTTCCTTATGTTTCCTATCTTCGTCCTTGGAATTTAACTGCCCATAAGGCCGTCCATTAAAGGGACTCCTTCAAATGTGATTATTGTATTCTAAATCCTACCGCACTTGTTATCTTCCCACAATACCGAATTTACGTTAATTCCTTGAATCTTGGAGCTGAACTAGGCGGGAAGTAGACTGTATTTGGGGACTAGTTGGTTCAAGTATGAGCGATGGAGATCGAATGCTTTAGAAAGGATTAAAGCACGCAGTTGTTGATAAGGATAGTTCTTCTATACCGATGGGTATACGACCAACACTTCAGGTAAAACAGTTGCCTGAGTGTCTTGGGAAGCATTGAATGAAAGGCTTAAATCTTGAAGAAATGCACCGAAATTATAATTTAAAAAAATTTTCCAATTATCTAATAGTTTTGGAATAGTATGGACTTCTAGATCAAACGATGTCGACAACATAATCGGAGTCCCATCACATTTATCACTGCTAAACTTATCATAGCTTCTACCGAATCTATCAACTCAAGCCAATGTTCATTAAAAATCGCTTACAAATTATATATTTTATAAATAATAGACACTTAAATTTAAGTAAATTGCATATTTACAGTTATATGAGTGATTACCAACTAAAAAAGTACTTTAGTAGCGAGAAATTACAATACTTATCGTCAAAAGTCGCGTACGTTATTCCCTTGTTATGCAAGCGAACGGCCATATTTTTTTCCGCTCAAGCCGACAAGACCGTCTACAGACGGTCTTCAGTTTTTAGCTTTTCAAGAATTCCTCTCGATGTATTTTTGTATTTAATTTTCTACAAATCATAAGAGAATAGTATTACCTACTAGCAGTCTAATTCACAAATCGATAGACTTAGTCAATATATATTTTTATGGCGATTGAATTTGCAATGTACATATTTGGTCATAATTAAATTTGGTATTTTAATGTTTAACAAAATTCTGTAAAATAACGGTTTATCGGAAAATAATCATATATTTTTTTGAACGTCAGTAAATCAATTCTTCATATATAATATAAATATATTCCAAAAGAAATATTTATTTGTTTTCCATTTACATTTTAAAAACGGATGACCGTCTACAGACGGTCTTACCCGTTAGAGGGTTAAATTCTATTCCAGGTGTTTTGGTTAATGCACATTATTGATTCGACTATTTCCTCATCTTGAAAACTCATTTCCGATATGCTCGACATGGTCAACGAAACTGGAACAGACGTCGAAATTTTGTTGAGTTCGTTATTTTTTCCACTCCAGTCAAAAGGCCATATTTCTATTCTGACTGGAGGCTTAGAGGTTGGCTTAAAAATGGCCCCTAGTGGTTTATGTTCAGTTAGAAGGTCAAACTCTAGTTCTGTCAAGTAAAGGTAAGACTTCTCTACAGTCCAAGCCAATGCCAGACTCTCTTTATCCATCTGGGAGTACCCATTTTCCACTTCCGAAAGGCTTACTGCTTACTGCTACATTTCATATTTCTTGACGGGCATGCAAACTATTTCCAAAGTGATCTTTTTGCCCACACTTTTCGTATTCAGTACACGTATTCAGTACAGCCCCTCCATATGATTTAGATTGTGATATCTTATTTATCACTGTCATATCGACTTCAGATTCATGGATTTTGTTTGTTTGTCAAATTGCTCGTCAATATGGCAAGTTTTAATTATTTCTGTAAGAGAGTACTCTTTTTCAAGTAGTTTTATTTAGAGGTTTATAGGTACCCAAGCATTAATAATCTTGTCAATATGACGTGTTTCCTCAATTTCAGTCTTTGTTGACCCATTTTGCATACGTGCATTGGATACGCAGTCTTAAAGTGAACTCCCCAAAACATTTGTCTTTTGCTGGTGACACTGCTTAATACCGGTGTCTTTCTGGGAGGTGAGAAGTAATCGCTCAACTTTTTACCAGCGGTGTGAAAACATCGTTCGCAGTTTTTTCGTAATATCTTGTTTTTTATACTCTGAGCCCATTAAAATGGGCAAAAAAGGGTATAATGCGTTTGGCAGGATGTATGTAACAGGCAGAAGAAGGCGTGGCAGACCCCACAAAGTATATATATTCTTGATCAGGATCAACAGTCAAGTCGATTGAGCCATGTCCGTCTGTCTGTCCGTCTGTCCGTCTGTCTGTCCGTCTGTCCGTCTGTTTGAACTCGTCGATCTCAGAAACCACAAAAGCTAGAGACTTCAAACTTGGTATGTAGGTTCCTGGATACCGGGCGCAGATCAAGTTTGTTTTTATTTTTGGATCGGACCACTATATCATATAGCTGCCATAGGAACGATACATCGAAAATGAAGATTTAGTATGAAAAAGTTTTGTATTTGTTAAGATATCAGAACCAAACTAATAGATTATGTATTGGAGCTGGTATTATACATCCTGACCAAATTTGGTTAAAATCGGTTCACTATATCATATAGCTGCCATAGGAACGATACATCGAAAATGAAGATTTAGTATGAAAAAGTCTTGCGTTTGTTGAGATATCAGAACCGAACTAATAGATTATGTTTCGGAGCTGGTATTATACATCCTGACCAAATTTGGTTAAAATCGGAGAACTACATCACATAGCTGCCATAGGAACGATGCATCGAAAATGAAGTTTTAGTATGAAAAAGTTTTTTGTTTTTTGAGATATCTTAACCAAACTGATAGAATATGCATTAATGTTAGTTTTGTACATTCTGACCAGATTTGGTTCAAATCGGCTTTATATATCTATAGCTGCCATAGGAACAATTGGTCGAAAATAAACTTTTATTGAAAAGTACCTGGGCTCAGGGTATTCTACTGTCGAGCGTGCTCGACTGTAACCGCTTACTTGTTTTTTTATACGCTTAGGTTATGTCCTTAGAGTCAGCATACATTTTGAAAGATCGCAACCATGCTTTCCACTCCATGCTCCAGAGTGCCTTATCCATCGCATAACACAAGAATAAACTGAATTCGTTGGAATGTATGTAACAAGGAGGTCTCCGACCCTATAAAGTATATAAAGCGTTTTTCAGTAAGAGCGCTTCAACTTTTTTTTTGAATAAAACACAAACGGTTTGACTTTTTTAACTAATTTTTTTTTTATTATCGAGTTTGAACATATACATTTAAGTGTGAAATTCAATTTCTTTTGCATGACCACCGCGTGCACTTTTTGCGAAGTCCAATCGTTGAACCCAATTTTCGACCACTCTTTTGCATAAATCGGCCGAGACTCCAGCAATTTCGCGTTCAATATTGGCTCTGAGCTCACCAATCGTAGCCGGCTTGTTACTGTAGACCATTGAAAATAAATCAATTGTAACGTGTACTGTGTGGCTTATGGCCCCGTCCTGCTGAAACCACATGTCGTCCAAGTTCATACCATTCAATTGCGGCCAAAAATAATCGATTATCATGTCGCGGTATCGATTTCCATTCACAGTAACGTGGCGATCGTCCTCGTCAACGAAAAAATATGGGCCAATGACGCCGCCGGCATGTAAACCGCACCAAACAATGGTTTTTTCGGGATGCAACGGTGCCTCATGAATCACGTGTAGATTGCTTTCTGCCCAGTAACGCATATTTTGCTTGTTCACAAAGCCATTGAGCCAAAAGTGAGCTTCATCACTGAAGATGATTTTTTGGAAAAAATCTGGATCATTTTCGAGTTGATCTTCAGCCAAATTTTCGAATCGACGTCGTTTCAAATGGTCAAACGGCTTCAGTTCTTGTGTCAGCTTGATCTTATATGGATGTAGGCTAATTTCTTTTCGCAAAATTCACCACAATGACGACACAGAAAGGCCCAATTGTTGAGAACGTCGAATCGATACAGCCAAAGGTTCTCAGCGACTATAAGAGATAGCAAAACCAAATTTGACACACAAATTTCTATATACCCCACGCAAATCAAGTTTGTTTTAAATTTAAGCCACGCCATCGCAAATCGAAATAAACCACCACAACCACAGTGTTTTCCTTTAAAAAAAAAAATTTTTTACAATACTGTTATATTTATTTAAATTAAGTAACGGATATCCTACTATCGGGATCTCGACTATAGCATTTCCCACTTTTTTTTTTTTTTTGATAGCAAAATACCAGAGAACGTAATTTTTTTAGTTTTACTTTTAGACTCTTTTGGACCCCGTACTTAAAAAAAAATAGAGAAATAGAAATATGTGCGTAACAGGCAGATGAAGGCGTGGCATAAGTATATGTAACAACCAGTAAATTCACAAAACTTTAACCCGAATAGCTTTAGCGTTAAAAATATGGTAACAAGCGATAGGAATTTACTAAAAATTTTATTCATGCCCTGTCCCTACAAAAACAGCATTCTAGAATCATCGTTAATTATTCGATGTTTTGAATTTTAGGCCCGTCAAGAGTTATTTTTCAGTGGTCACCAGATCGACGCAAGTTTTAGGGGTTTCGTTTATTTTCCATATTTAGCATAAATTTAATATGTCTTTCATTCTCTTGGTTATTTATATTTTCGGTCAGGAAAGTATATTTTTGAGTAATTGTGTGTTGTGTTTCGTATTCCGCTTTTCGCGTTGGTTCAAATCGGACAACTATATCTTATAGCTGTCATAGGACCGATCGGGTGAAAATCAAATCTTAGTATGCACACATATCGAATGCACACTGTAACACTTTGTTACAGTGATAACATTAACGTAAGACCCAAGCATATTCAAAGTGCAAAATAATATGAAAGCACAAGAATACAATGAGCAGCATAAGTGCCAAGTCAGCGACTAGCTTGCCGCGCATGGTGCTCTCTTTGTGTGCACATAACATTCTCTCTTTTATATATAAAACCCAAAGCGGCTGCTCTGCTGCCGGAGTACCTGGTGGCATAGGTGCGCAGCCTTTAGCTTGATTAAGAAATTTTAATGTAAAACGAATTCAATTAATGAAAGCTCATCAAATATGAAACGTCGGTTGTTTATTACTATTACTATTTAATCTCGGGTCCGATCACGCTGTCCAATGCCCGCTGAAAAGTGGCTGGCGCCGAATGGAGCCCAAAGGGCATGTCCTTCTAGTGAAACAGTCCCCTCCCGGGTACTGTGAACTCGTGTACTCTCGGCTACCTTGGGCAATGGGGAACTGTCAGTACCCACTCTTTAGGTCCAACGTTGATTTGTACCGAGAATTGCCAGTCCGCTCCAGTATGTAGTGGATTCGAGGCAATGGATATGCATCGGGGATCATATTAGCAACACCGCGGGCTACAAACGCGAGCAGATGCCTCCAAGCGAGCTCTGTCGCTTCAAGGACGGGCAGAGCAACAAAAGAAAGCTCTGGCGTCACAAAAGCGAGCAAATGCCTCCGTGTGAGCTCTGTCGCTACAAGGGCGGGCAGAAGTACGCAAGCGAGTTCTGACGCCTCGCGAGCATATAGAGTTCTGCCAACGTCGACGCTTGCAAGCAGAGGATTGAAGCCTCAACCAAGTGCAAGGAGCGGGCACTCAAGTTCGACGACGAATCCGATCCGTTAAGTTTTATTGAGCGCGTGAAGGAACGAGCAGCGGCTAATGTGATCGACTTGGCCCACCTGTCAAAAAATATTTCGGAATTGCTCTCGGGAAGTGCTAGTGACTTGTTCCAGGTCAGTCGACTGCAAGGGGCGATTTCAGCTTCATCACTGAAGATGATTTTTTGGAAAAAATCTGGATCATTTTCGAGTTGATCTTCAGCCAAATTTACGAATCGACGTCGCTTCAAATGGTCAAACGGCTTCAGTTCTTGTGTCAGCTTCATCTTATATGGATGTAGGCTAATTTCTTTTCGCAAAATTCACCACAATGACGACACAGAAAGGCCCAATTGTTGAGAACGTCGAATCGATACAGCCAAAGGTTCTCAGCGACTATAAGAGATAGCAAAACCAAATTTGACACACAAATTTCTATATACCTCACGCAAATCAAGTTTGTTTTAAATTTAAGCCACGCCATCGCAAATCGAAATAAACCACCACAACCACAGTGTTTTCCTTAAAAAAAAAAATTTTTTTACAATACTGTTATATTTATTTAAATTAAGTAACGGATATCCTACTATCGGGATCTCGACTATACCAGAGAACGTAATTTTTATACCCTGAGCCCATTAAAAATGGGCAAAAAAGGGTATTATGTGTTTGGCAGAATGTATGTAACAGGCAGAAGGGGGCGTGGCAGACCCCCAAAAGTATATATATTCTTGATCAGGATCAACAGCCGAGTCGATTGAGCCATGTCCGTCTGTCTGTCCGTCCGTCCGTCCGTCCGTCCGTCCGTCCGTCCGTCCGTCCGTCCGTCCGTCCGTCTGTTTGAACGCGTCGATCTCAGAAACCATAAAAGCTAGAGACTTCGAACTTGGTATGTAGGTTCCTGGATACCATAGGCAGATCAAGTTTGTTTTAATTTTTGGATCGGTGCACTATATCATATAGCTGCCATAGGAACGGTACATCGAAAATGAAGTTTTAGTATGGAAAAGTTTCTTGTTTGTTGAGAAATCAGAACCAAACTGATAGAATATGCATCTGGGCTGGTATTATACATCCTTACCAAAATTGGTTAGAATCGGTTAACTATATCATATAGCTGCCATAGGAACGGTACATCGTAAATGAAGCTTTAGCATGGAAAAGTTTCTTGTTTGTTGAGATATCAGAACCAAACTGATATATGGTGCATCTGGGCTGTTATTTTACATCTTGACCAAATTTGGTTAGAATCGGTTAACTATATCATATAGCTGCCATAGGAACGGTACATCGAAAATGAAGTTTAAGTATAGAAACATTTTTTGTTTGTTGAGATATCAGAACCAAACTGATATATGGTGCATCTGGGCTGTTATTTTACATCTTGACCAAATTTGGTTAAAATCGGTCTACTACATCATATAGCTGCCATAGGAACAATTGGTCGAAATTCAACCTAAGTGTAGAGGACCTGGGCTCAGGGTATCCTACTGTCGAGCGTGCTCGACTGTAACCGCCTACTTGTTTTAGTTTTACTTTTAGACTCTTTTGGACCCCGTACTTAAAAAAAAATAGAGAAATAGAAATATGTGCGTAACAGGCAGATAAAGGCGTGGCATAAGTATATGTAACAACCAGTAAATTCACAAAACTTTAACCCGAATAGCTTTAGCGTTAAAAATATGGTAACAAGCGATAGGAATTTACTAAAAATTTTATTCATGCCCTGTCCCTACAAAAACAGCATTCTAGAATCATCGTTAATTATTCGATGTTTTGAATTTTAGGCCCGTCAAGAGTTGTTTTTCAGTGGTCACCAGATTGACACAATTTTAAGGGGTTTCGTTTATTTTCCATATTTAGCATAAATTTAATATGTCTTTCATCCTCTTGGTTATTTATATTTTCGGTCAGAAAAGTATATTTTTGAGTAATTGTGTGTTGTGTTTCGTATTCCGCTTTTCGCGTTGGTTCAAATCGGACAACTATATCTTATAGCTGTCATAGGACCGATCGGGTGAAAATCAAATCTTAGTATGCACACATATCGAATGCACACTGTAACACTTTGTTACAGTGATAACATTAACGTAAGACCCAAGCATATTCAAAGTGCAAAATAATATGAAAGCACAAGAATACAATGAGCAGCATAAGTGCCAAGTCAGCGACTAGCTTGCCGCGCATGGTGCTCTCTTTGTGTGCACATAACATTCTCTCTTTTATATATAAAACCCAAAGCGGCTGCTCTGCTGCCGGAGTACCTGGTGGCATAGGTGCGCAGCCTTTAGCTTGATTAAGACATTTTAATGTAAAACGAATTCAATTAATGAAAGCTCACCAAATATGAAACGTCGGTTGTTTATTACTATTACTATTTGATCTCGGGTCCGATCACGCTGTCCAATGCCCGCTGAAAAGTGGCTGGCGCCGAATGGAGCCCAAAGGGCATGACCTTCTAGTGAAACAGTCCCCTCCCGGGTACTGTGAACTCGTGTACTCTCGGCTACCTTGGGCAATGGGGAACTGTCAGTACCCACTCTTTAGGTCCAACGTTGATATGTACCGAGAATTGCCAGTCCGCTCCAGTATGTAGTGGATTCGAGGCAATGGATCTGCATCGGGGATCATATTAGCAACACCGCGGGCTACAAACGCGAGCAGATGCCTCCAAGCGAGCTCTGTCGCTTCAAGGACGGGCAGAGCAACAAAAGAAAGCTCTGGCGTCACAAGAGCGAGCAAATGCCTCCGTGCGAGCTCTGTCGCTACAAGGGCGGGCAGAAGTACGCAAGCGAGTTCTGACGCCTCGCGAGCATATAGAGTTTTGCCAACGTCGACGCTTGCAAGCAGAGGATTGAAGCCTCAACCAAGTGCAAGGAGCGGGCACTCAAGTTCGACGACGAATCCGATCCGTTAAGTTTTATTGAGCGCGTGAAGGAACGAGCAGCGGCTAATGTGATCGACTTAGCCCACCTGTCAAAAGATATTTCGGAATTGCTCTCGGGAAGTGCTAGTGACTTGTTCCAGGTCAGTCGACTGCAAGGGGCGATTTGGGCCAAATTCAAAAGGGAGTTTCTCGATATAATTTTACCCCCACGACAACGTTACGTTGATGACAATGATCTAAAAATCGAAATAATATGTCAGCTCCAAGCCGAATGACTAGTTTTCGATCCTAGTTCCATGCGGTTTTTACGAACTATTAGATCCGCGCCAAAAGAATAAATATATCGACTCCATGCCGTAAAACTAAGCGTGGCTCCGTGCCAGCGGAATGCTGCCTCACACATTTTTGAGTAATGAGGGAGCACTTCTGAAAAAAAGTATCAAAAAGCCAAATTTTAAGAAATTGTAAAAAAAAAATATAACAAAAATGTATTCTTGGCTCTTGTTATAGTCAAAAAGTTTAAATTCGTTCCCAATTTATTTATTTTATTATTTATTTATCTAGTCTCGAATAAAAAAAATTATAATCACATATAATTATAACTTCTGATTTTTATTTCTTTTTGATCAAAATTAAAATCAATTGCAATTCTTAGCTTTCGGGTAGAACTTTTAACCAATTTTCTTGCATGTCCTTAAAAAGGCAACACATATAGTCTTTTTACACTGAGGCCGGTAAGCAAAAGGAAAAATTGTTTACACTGAATGTAATTGAAATTACCGCACTAACTGCGATAGTTATGAACGCAAACCAAAGCATAATTGAGGCTTTGGGGGCTTGTGAGCTTATGCAATTAATATTAAACGTAGTAAGTGATGCTATAGAGGAGACGTCGAGAACAGAATGCAAAGTACCCGAGTATATATATGTTTTCATAATCAAGAATGTAACTTGATCAGACGTTTTATAGGAACGTCGGTTTTTAGGACGGAGCCGACAGCATTTGATAAGTTAGTGCAGGCTTTGCCCGAAATGGCTAAGATAGACACAAACTTTCGAAATTGCATTTCATTGCGGAAGGTCGTTGCAATAGCCTTATATGCAAACATGAAACGTCCATCTTTTCCTTAATTTATGGCGACCGTGGCAGGACCGCGACAGGTCGGTCCTTTCATACTACGGTCTTTCCTTAATACATGGCGACCGTGACAGGACCGTGGCAAGTCGACCCTTTTATACTACGGTCTTTTCTTAATACATGGCGACCGCAACTTTTTCGACAAAATTTCATGTTAACAATAAACTGCAAAGACACGTTAAATGAAGTTTGCCGTCAGAATAACGTTACCCTTATATGGCTCCCAGGCCATAGGGACCATGAGAGTAACGAAAAAGCAGTCGAACTGGCCAGAGCAGGGTCAGAACTAACTACAACACCGAAGGAGGTACGACCGCCTTTGAACAGGATAAAACGTAAAATACACAGCCCTAGAAAATAAGAAATGGAAAACTCCAATAAGGTGTAGGAGAGCCAAACAGACATGGCCAACCTACAACAAAAAAACGCACAGAAGAGCTACTCAGCATGTCTAGGAAAGACATAGCTAGACTAACGGCCACAATAACAGGACATTGGCATACAGGATCTCATGCCATGAAAACAAGACTACCATTCAACCAACACTGCCGGAGCTGTAATGATATACGGGACGTGGAAACACCGGAGCATCTGCTCTGTCACTGCCCAGCACTCAGCAGAGGCAGACGTACGATGCTCGGGAAGTACACACTAGAATCACTGAGCGATGTAAGCAACATTGCTCCAGACCAACCAAGAATCTTACCGTAAAATCGCTCTAAAACAGTAGCTTTTTATATTTATTTCATATATATAAGTATATAAAATCGACCTAGAAAAGGGGTCAAAGACTAATGGCCGTCAATTTTAGAAAAAGTATTCTAAATATCTAGAAATAATTTCCTGAAATTAAAAGAATATTTTCTAAAATAATAAAAGTTTTCTAAAAATTGGGTCAAATTTTCTAAAATTATTGAAAATTTGTTTAAAAAATACTCCGAAATTTAAAAAAAAAAATTTTTAACGTATTGTCATGCTGGCCCGAGAGCGCTCGTTTAATTTGCCTGCAGACCGACTCCGAGCACTACGCCCATTTTCTATATGTGGTGTTGATTTTTGCGGGCCAATTAAGCAGGCCATCCACAGTCGAATTTGTTTGACGAACGTGTTTGATTCGACGAAATATTCGTCGTTGGTGGTAGTGTTCGTTTTCAAATTTTGTGTTGCTTGTTTTGTTCGAGAAAAATAGAACTGATTCTATTTTTCGTGTGTTCGATTCAACAATTCGATAATGGATGGCAATGTTGGCACAAACATCATTTTTGAAAAGTTTTCGTAACGTAAACAGATGTCAAAAATGTCTAAGCTATTTGTATTAGAGTTCATTCATTGTCTGCAAAAAGCGAGGCATATAAAAACAAAAACTTGCGAAACAAATCGTGGGACTTGTTATTAAAAAATTATAAAGAAGTCGATGAAGAGGCAACCATTGAGGCAGTGAAAAAAAAGGTGAATTCCCTTCGTGCATCCTACAGACGCGAACACGAAAAAATAAAGAGGAGCGAAAGATCTGGCGCTGGAGTGGACGACATTTATAAGCCAAACATATGGTATTTCCATGAGCTCCATTTTCTTTATGACCAGGAGTCCTCAGTTGATGGAATCAACACCTTCGATGATGGCCCGGAAATAGAAATAGTAAGTGTTAAGACAAAAAGCAATGTTTTATTGTCAGTAAAAAACAACATTATAGAAATTAAATGCGATCATTTTGCCACAGTACTGCTCCAATTGTGTTGAAATATTCGCGAAACTTTTCACGAATTTGTTTGGCATCTTCGGTACAATTGCCACCTTTCAATGGCTGTAAATTGTCCATTTGGTCAGACGGCCTAACTCCTCCAGATGTATTGTCGGGATCAGCCGCCCCTCGCAAATATACCGCACCGTTTTTCTTGGACAAAAAATTGTGCAAATAGCAACAACATAAAACGATTATAGAAGCCTTTTCTGGCTGCAAAGATATAGTAGTCAGAAGAATTCGAAATCTGCTTGTTATAATACCAAAAGCATTTTCTACTATACGCCTAGCTCTTGAAAGGCGGTAATTTAAAATAAGATGTTCTCTTTCCAACTTCTGACGGCTGTAGGGCTTCATTAAATTTGGCGACAAGGGAAAGGCATCGTCCCCAACTAGAACATATGGCAGTTCATATGAAGTATTTTGAATTTCCCGCGGTTTCGGTATGCATAGGGATTGCTCATCGTAACGTCTTTTGAATTCTGATTGTGCAAATACTCCAGCATCTGATGCTCTTCCGTTTGCTCCGACTTCCAAACAAATAAATTCATAACAATACTGAACGTCTTCTTGTAATTAAAATAAAATGAGCCTGATGTGTTGGGCTTTTTGATATGCACATGCTTTCCGTCAATAGCGCCAATGCAGTTAACGAAATTCCATTGATTTTCGAAATCAGTCGCAATTTCTTTCCATTCGTCCTCATTCGTAGGCATCTGAAATAATAGAATAAAAAATACGTTGTAAATCGAAAATTTTATTTTCTAGCCAAAGGGTACTAAACGCAAATCTGATGAAGGAGATGAGTTCCTGCAAAAGGCAGTTGCGCACTTGGACAATATCAACTAAAAAAACCAAGAGATGACGCTGAAATTTACGCTGAAGGATGGGCTACTATGTTCAGGCAGTTGTCGAATGAGCAACAGCTTTTTGCAAAGAAAGGAATTGACGAGCTTCTTATGCAAGGCCGTATGAATCTGCTGACATGTTCAGCTATGGCAAGCATTGCAAATTTGCCTAACAAAAACGTAAATACAGCTCCTGTTTACCAGATGCCAATGCAAGTTTATCAGCGTCAACCGATTTTTCGTGCGAGCACTCCACTAATAAGTGACTCCCAAACTGCATCATCATTTTTGTCGCAGCACTCTGAAGATGGGAATGCACCAGTTCCAATATTAATCACACAAAATAGGAACGTGCAAGCTTCCTCTTTTGCTGATTTGTTCAACAGCAATGAATACGAATAAGAAGTGTCCGATATAAAATTAATATTCAAATAAAACTTTTTGTACTTACCTTAATGTACGGCTTTAGCATTTTAATTATGGCTTGACATGTTTCGATGACTATGCGCCCAAGACTCTGAGGAGAAATGCCAGTTAAGAATTTCAGATCCTCGTAGCTTTGGCCACTGGCCAAAAAGCGCAAAGTCGCTGAAAGCCTTTCATGTGCGCTTATTGCTGCTCCCATTACAGTGTCCTTGCGATGAATTTCTGGTGATACCAATTTTAGTAGTTCGTCATAAGTTTCACTGTCCATTCTAAGAAAGTTCTTAAAATCAACACTAGAAGTTTCTTTAAGCTCGGATAAAAGATTGGTATGGGTATATTTTTGGCGTTTTGTGTACCACTCTTTCATCCACATACTGTGCTTTCTTTTTTGCGATTCCTCCCTTTTCTTTTTTTTTTTTTGGAATAAATGTGTATCGCCATCAAGGCAATTATTGTATCTTTATCAGATGACATGTTTATTCTGTGAAAACTTTCTACAAATGATGTTTGCAAGCAATGTTTGAAATAGTTAGTAGGCAAATGTAATTCTTGTTCGACGAACATTTCGTCTAACAAATTCGATTGTGGATGGCCTGCTTTAGCACGACCTTTCGAACGCGTGGAAAGCCTACTTCTAAGTCGTCTATCGCACTTTTTGTTTGCTTCGCGTACAAAGCGGTGCACTTAGAACTAGTTTCCGACTTATCCACTAACACATTTTTAATGGCTTTTCCAAGGTCCGTCGGACGTCAAAGAGTCCCGCTGACCGTCCACTGCGACAACGCGACGAACTTCGTAGGAACAAGTCGCCAGTTTTGGGAGTTGCGGACTCAAATCGAGGAGGAGGCAGACGAAATTCGCTGGTCGTGGTGGAGGCCGTGTCAAATTCCAAGCCAAGCAAAGCGCTCAGCAAGGCCTGACCTGCTCGATAGCGAGCTGTCTCATTGCTCAACCTACAGTTCTGGCAGCGATGGTCCAAGGAGTATGTCCTGTGACTCCAAGCGAAGGCCAAGTGGCATTATCGTCTGTCAGAACTAAGAGTCGGAGTGCTGGTGGTTGTCGCCGAGGACAATCTGCCGTCTCAGAACTGGCTGGTCGGCAGAGTAACGGCGGCACACAAAGGGGAAGACGGTGTCATTCGCGTCGCCGAACTTAGGACGAGCACTGGAGGGGTGTTTAAGACGCCCATCTATTAGCTGGTGCGACTGCCAGTGGTATGAAGCTACAGCGCTTCATGAGGGCCTGTGTTGGCGCAGTTCAGCACATATTTTTGTAGTTGTAGTTAAATCATGAACTCTAGTGTAATTTAGGTTTAGGGCGAAGCGAGAGCACAATATAGCTTTTACGGTCGCTCTGAGAGCGAATTCGCCTCACTTCGCCACCATAGTTAGAGCTAGGCTTAGGAACATTTGAAGTTTCAGTTGTCGAATTATTGTATACGTACAAGCACGATTCGCTCCCGCATTTTAATTTTCGCCGATTAATAAATTTAAAACGCCACCAAATCGCTTGGGTTTTTTGAAAATATATTAAATAAACTCGTTTAATTTTTCATGGCTCCCCCGGGTGGACAGTTTTAAAATCGAGTTTTTTTTTCGTTATTTAAACCGTTTTTTTTTTCTGAAGTTTCTTAATGCATTAATTATTCGTTCGGCATGTGACGCGAAAAAGCGAAAAAAGTTAAATCAATTCGCTCCGGTCGTGCAAATAACTGTTGCTGCTTTCGACACTTTCTTGCCCGCTTTTGCTGACTTTTCTTGAGCTCTAACTCTCTCTTTTTCTTGGACGTTCTTGCTTTTGGAGTTATTTGGACATCGTGGGAAATGCCAAGGAAAGTAGCGTCCGAAGTACAACGTCCACCCCAGCAGGTACTGTGCTAAAAATTGAAAGCTTAACAACCACATATTGCATTGGTTGTGCTAATAAGGTCAACGCCTTCAATATTTGGCACATATATAAAGAAGTTGAGCATATATGTACATAAGTAAATATATATATATATTTCTTTTGATCCGGATGATGAATATAGGAGAGAGCTGGAAGAGCTCTGCATAACGACTAAAGCTTTTTACGGTCGGTTATAAAGAAACTCAGTCCTGATATGCAGGCAGTCATTCCTGTTGCGACGACACGCACACGTCTTCCGCATCTGACACCTCAAAAGTTTAGTTGAAAATACTAAGAGTTTAAGAATTTTATAGGCTTGTTTGAAAAAGAAGTACAACCATCTAATATCGTGTCTCTCTGATAGAGCATTCTACTGCTGCAGCTTTACGTTCGATGATTGACACTGTGTCTGCCATATATGGCTCACTTATCTCGAAAGGTGAAGATAAAAAGATGTGCAATGCAATTCGAATTCATCTTCTTATGAATAAAGTTGATCCAATGACTAGAAAAAAACGGAAGGATCAACTCGATTATGCAACCATTTTAATGTGGAGTGATTGCGAAACAGTCTTGAATCTTAGATTTCAGTATCTGTCCGCTGAAGCATCAGCCAAATTATCGTCCGATAACTCTAAGACAGTCAAAGGCTGTTTCTAAAAACAATAGTCGAAGTCCTCTTTCCTGTTCTGTGGTCAGTGCTAGAAACAATCAGGCGTCCCTCAAATGCCTGTTCTGCAATTCCGAAGATCATAACATTTGAGTTGTTCCGCATATACCGCGTAATCAGTGCAGCAGCGTTTTGAGTTAGCCACGGCAGCCCCATTATGTATTAACTGCCTTCGGAAGGGACACGCTGTTGCCAAATGCAAAGTCAAATAGGTGCAGCGTATACAATCGTGCACACAATACGCTGTTGCATAGATACTCTGCTGTTTCTACCACTCGAGCGTTACCATCAACCTCTGACTCCGCTCAGGGTCATCCATCGACTTGCACACAATACGCTGTTGCATACGCTGTTGCATACGCTGTTGCATAGATACTCTGCTGTTTCTACCATTCGAGCGTTACCATCAACCTCTGACTCCGCTCAGGGTCATCCATCGACTTGCACACAATACGCTGTTGCATAGATACTCTGCTGTTTCTACCACTCGAGCGTTACCATCAACCTCTGACTCCGCTCAGGGTCATCCATCGACTTCACATGCGTCCCTGCATGCGAATGTGTTAGATCATGTAATTCTAGCTACTGCATTCATTCATTCATGGGACTTAGAGCGACATAACGGAATATTCTCTTGGTGACAACGCTGTTATTTGATCCGCTTGGCCTGTTAAGCCCTCTGATTATTATGGAAAAGATTTTGCTCCAAGAACTCTGGTTACAAAAGCTAGATTGGGATGAATCAATTCCTATGAGGTTGGATATGTCTTTACAGAGCCAACTTGACCGATTGAGATACATGGCTTTACCGACGATATATGCACATTAATACTGCAGAAGGTTATCGTGTCTCCTTGTTGACATCCAAGTCTAAAGCAGCCCCCCTCAAGACTTAAACTCTTCTTATAGGTGATGATAAAAAGATTTGCAATGCAATTCGAATTCATCTTGTTATGAATAAAGTTGATCCAATGACTAGACAAAAATGGAATGATCAACTCGATTAAGCAACCATTTCAATGTGGAGTGATTGCGAAACAGGCTTGAATCTTAGATTCCAGAATCTGTCCTCTAAACATTGTTGCCAAATGCAAGGCAAATAGGTGCAGAGTATGCAATCATGCACACAATACGCTGTTGCATAGATACTCTGTTGTTTCTAGCACTAGAGCGTTACCATCACCATCACTCAGGATCATCCATCGACTTCACGTGTGATCCTAGTTACTGGAGACGTTAGTGTTAAAACGTAAAGTGGCGATTTCGTTTAAGTCAGGGCTCTGCTTGATTCTGAATCGCAAGTCAATTGCGTAACAGATGAGCTAGCTCAACGATTGCAACTGCGTCTAGTATCAGTTTACTTGCAATATACAAGTAAAGAGCAAGATACACACATTGGTGAAGTCAATTGCAGTGAGTTTTCATTAGACATATGGGTCTTGAAAACCATTTTTGGTTATCAACCTGACCACATGGTAGAAGTTGGAAAAGATGGAATTTTGCTACAATCAATTTTTTCGATTGTCGATGTTAGCCAACATCGATTTCACCGATGTTTGTTTTTAAAACAAAATAACAAGCCTTTATTCTTCAAGAATTTACAAAGCAGATCATTTTCGAGATCACAGTTTTGTTTAAAAAATAATGAGTGTCAAGTATTAAGTGTTAAGGAAATCATAGTTTTGGTTTATATATAATAACGCATTAACGATTTGCGGTTTCAGAGCACATCGGCGATCTGACACAACTTGTCCGGCTTTGCTAAGCATCCTTTTAGATGCACACAGCGCCGATTCGAGGGGGGGGGCAAGGGGGGCAACCGCCCCGGGCGCTAAGATATTAGGGGCGCAAAAAATTTGAAATTTTTAAATATTTCACATAGAGTTTGAACTTGAAAATAAGTTCAGGGGTTGACGCTGAAGTTAAATTAATCAGACAACGAAAAGTGCGAAAACAATTTTAATATGTGGCAGCAGATGATAGCAAAAACATACCAGAAACTGGAACACTTCTAATTCCATTTTTAGAATCTATCGACCCCATTATTTGCCAACTAAATTTAAGATTTGAGGCACTTTTTGAATTATTAAACAGGCTTTTACACTAAATCCAAATTGGACAGTGAACTTTAAGTCATACAATTAATTTCACACGGATTTTTGTCACATCAGTGTTAGCAGATCGTTTATTTAGCAAACTTCAAATAAATTTGAACCACTTACGATCATCTATTGGACAAGAGAGACTTAGCAGTCTCCGTTTGCTATCAATCGAACATCTCCAAATATGGGTAAAATAATTTATGATTTTCCATCCATAAAAGCTAACAAAATAGAAATTAATTTGGGGGACCTTAAATCAATTTTACAATTTTAGAAATGACAAACCATTATAAAATTAAAGTTTAAAATTTTTAATTTTAGCATGTATTTGTAATGTATGTATCAGGACGTTATTGTTAAATTCAGACAATATGCGGATAAAATTTAAACGACTCAGCATTTAAAAAATCAAAGAAGTCTAAAATATTGATCTTAGATCTAGAATAAAATCAAAGAGTATTTAAACCCAATTTGGTTCCTCTAACTGTTATAGTCTCGGAGATAAAAGTGTTCCAAATGGTGTACAATAATCTGTCGGGAATTTAATAGTACCCATTTTTGGGTAGCGAGCTAATTATCACATAATAAGTTTTTATTTTTGTAGCATTTAGGTTATTTTAATAATATTTTTCACACTGGAGCTGTCAGTTGTATGTTTTTAAAAGGCATTATCTTCGATTCGTTATTTGCTAAAAAAAAAATATGTTGCTGAAAAAAATTTGTGGGGGGAATCAAAATCTTTGCCCCGGGCGCAATTTTTCGTCGCAACGGCGCTGGATGCACACGAAGTTGCAGGCACGCACATATACTTCTTAGCCATCAACTTTAAAGCTTCTTCGTCAGAATTCTATAAAAACAAAATAGTTAATGTTAGCATGTGTAATTAGTAGGAAGTGTATTACCTTCCAATAAATCAGGGGATCCACATCCTCCTCGGCATTTGGTTTTGTCAAATATTGGTTTAGCATGATGATTGAATCAGCTCTATTGGAGGCTGGCTTGGCCGCTATTTTGTACTTTAAAAATTCAAATCGCGTACGCTTTGGTTCAGGTGGTGTAGGAGGCTTTTGTGACGTTTTTAAGGACAAACAATCGGATAACTCATTTTCTAAAGCTTTTGCAGCTTCCTCGGCATTAAAAGTATACAAGAAATTATACTTTTTTTTTCTCTTTTCATACTGTCCAAATCTCTCGGGCAATCTTTTAGCAATCATGTTCAAGGCTTCCAAAACGTTGTCGGATTTTATTTCATAACGCAATTTGTTAATTTTTTGATGCAGCTCGCTAATTATCGGAATGATTAGAGGAATGGTGACAGTTTTATTTGCGGAAATTTCTTGGGTCGCGTCATTAAAGGGTCTTAGCAATTCGATTAGCTCCGATATAGTCTCAATTTCGTAGACTGATAGCGGGTTTGGAGCTTTGCGCGAAATGAGAAGCATTTCTTCAATGAAAGAGCTCTGCATTATTATACGATCCATCATTAAAAAGGGCACTGTTCCTTCTTGAATAAGACCCAATAGATTTTCCACGTTTTGAGCCTCTTTTAACTTGGCATTCGCAACTGTGCTTGATTTAAAGAAGGCTACGATGCGTTTGCATTTACAAAAGCTTCTTGGACGATCAAGTTCAAAGTATGTGAACCGCAAGGCAGATTTTTAAGCTGTAGTATCTCGCACGATTTTTTATTGTCGCATCATTATCCGTCACGACACACACAACTTTTTCGTACACATTCCACTCTGTCATGACAGCATGCAATGTTTCTGCCATGCACTTGTCAGTATGATTTGAGGGCGTCAGAAGCTTTTGTTCCCAAGACTGCTGACTTTAATTTAAATCTACTGTTTATAAAATGGCTAGTTACTGTGATATAACCGTCAACTGCCTTCGAAGTCCAGCAATCTGTTGTTAGCGCAACATAGGATAAATTTTGTAAAATTGATTTAAGCAAATTTTTCATATCATCGTACTTATTTTCAAGAAGCACGTTGCGAAAGAATTTTTTGATGGGTATTTTGTACCGGGGATCCAACAAATGCACCAATTCACAAAAGCCTTTGTCTTCAAGGACACTAAATGGTTGAATATCTATTGCTATCATGCGCATTATTGCTTGATCAATAGCGTTCTTGGAGCTGAGCTATTTTCGTAACACTTGATTTTGCAACCAGGCTTTGCAAACCAGGCTTAGAGATAGGCTTATTTGCATAGTTCTTATGCATGCTTTGTAGATGAGGGATTAGATTTGACGGAAAATACTTAATTCTTGGGGTGTCTTTCTATCTGTTCATTTATTGATATACTGTCTTTCTATCTGTTCATTTATTGATATACTGAATAATAACGTAAGTGTCTTATCAAGGCTGCAAACCACCAAAATTTTGAAAAAGGTTCGGTTCGATGGCTCGAACCGCTCAGCAAAACTAAGGTTCGGTTCGCAAACCAGGTTGGAATTTTGGTTTTATTTTATTCAACAAAATATACACGTATACATTTTTACATGTACAGTTGTATTGATTACATTTTCTTGATTTTTATAAGAAAATACATTTTAAAGAAAATAAAATTTTATAAAAGTCTAAATTAGATTAATTAATGTCTTATTATTTTATGATTATGTTATTATTATTATTTATTATATAAATTCAATTTAATAGTTTTGATAATTGTTGACATACATAAAACTATAAAGACCAAATTAAATTAAAAAATAATAATAGTATTTTTATTCCTTCCTTGGGAATTCTTTGATAAATAATAATACAATTTGATCCCTTCATTGTGAATCCTTTGGTAACATACTTGAAAATAAAATTGTTATTTTGTACACTGTAAAAATTAGGTTATTCTTCAAAAAAATAAGGTTTTTTACATTTTCTAGCATCAATAGAGAGCGCCTATCGCGCACTGTTTGGCCTGCAACAGAAAATATGCTCTCGCATGGCACAGATGTAGCAACTATGCAAAGGCGCTTCAGCATAAAGGAATATAGGTGCGGGTATTGGGATTTGCGCTGATCCCACCATACCAATGGATCATCTTTTCGACTTTTATACTCCTCAGCCAGGTACTTGTCCATTTCCCTAATGACAGCAGCAGTTTTTTTGGTGGGCTTGCTGACTTTCTGATAAGCATTGTCAAAATCCTTCCAAATGTCGTCATCAACATCGTCATCTAAGCTGAGCTGCTGTCTTGCATTGTCAGTCAGACAGATTCAGGTGGCACAATGTGTAACCGCATTGATATCAGTTAACTTTTCAGTTCAGCAGTCACCTTTTTAAATGCATCTTCAGATTTAAATATACGTCCCTTGAATCTGGGGTCCAATATTGTGCTCTCTGCGTATAACATATTTTACTCGTAGTCCTTAAATCGTTCATCCATCTCAAATATTAAACGCTCAATAACATCTGCCACAGTTGTTAAGCAAACCGCTGTTGCCGCATGGAGCTTTCCGTTAAAGATGACCGAAGCTTGGGTATCAATGAGTTTGTGAGTGTCTTTCTGGTTGGCAGCTTGTAGCCTGGGGTATGTGACACATCGTCGACGAATTACTTGAGCTCCGGCTCTTCCACTATTCTTAAGGCGTGGTGACCCTTGGCGATCATGCGGACCAGTGTTGGGCTTTGCATGCTGGGAAAACATCTTCAAAATGGTTTAATATTTCGCTATATTTTCTAATTAGGGAGATTATAAGTTTTTAAAATGAGTTTACAATAATGCCGCTAATTCAAAAAGATAGTGAATTCAAAGAAAACAAACGCAAGGTGAGCAAGAACGCAATGATGAGCAAGAACGCAAAATGAGCAAACAGAATCTACGCTAAATGCCCTAACAACTACCAGCGCAAAGTAAACCTCGTGCTCGAGCAAAGAGCAAGTGAGCAATAAAAAGCAACTTGGAGGCAACTTGTTCACTTGCTCACTTTAGTGAGCAACTCTTTTTTGTTCACTCACTCATGAGCAACCCAACATTATTGTCGATGTTTTCATGGAAGTCAATTGATCGTTGAGTTGAAGTACTCGATATCACTAATAAAATGTACACTCGTAAATATTTTTTTTTTAACCGAACCTTTAATTTAAGAATTTGATTCGGATCATGTTAGGGTTCACAGAGTTTATAATATCAATGGTTCGGTTCATGATCCGGTTCGGATTGCTTAAAAGCCCCGACTTGCAGCCTTGTGTTTAATCCAAAAATATATTTAACAGTATGTGTAATACAAACTTTTTAAAATTCCTTATTCTTTTTATTAATACCTAGTTGCATATAACGTTATTTCCTCGTCTAATATGTTAGTTTAGAGTATCTGCCTCTAATTATACCCATTTTCATAGTAAAGACCTAATGCGTTTAGAATTCGTTTGTAATTACACCCTAAACCCATTAAAAATGGGCAAACTAGTGGGCGGTTACAGTCGAGCACGCTCGACAGTTAAATACCCTGTGCCCATGTATGTACTCTGTACTGAAAGTTGATTTTCGATCGATTGTTCCCATGGCAGCTATATGATATTTTAGACCGATTCTAACCAAATTCGGTCAGGATGTATATTAGCAGCCCAGATGCATATTCTGATATCTCAACAAACAAAAAACTTTTTCATACTAAAACTTCAATTTCAATGTACCGTTCCTATGGCAGCTATATGATATAGTTAACCGATTTTAGCCAAATTGGGTAAGGATGTATATTAGCAGCCCTGATGCATATTCCATCAGTTTGGTTTTGATATCTCAACAAACAAAAAACTTTTGCATACTTAGACTTCACTTTCGGTGTACCGTTCCTATGGCAGCTATATGATATGTAGGTTTCTGGATACCATAGGCAGATCAAGTTTGTTTTTATTTTTGGATCGGTCCTCTATATCATATAGCTGCCATAGGATCGATCGGGCGAAAATCAAGTCTTAGTATGAAAAACTTTTAGTTTTATTAGATATCGTAACCAAACTTATAGAATATGCTTTTAAGTTAGTCTTATACATCCTTACCAAAGTTGGTTCTAATCAGACCACTATATCATATAGCTGTCATAAGACTGATCCGGCGAAAATTAAGTCTTAGTATGAAATTCTTTTATGTTTCATGAGACATCAACCTGACAGAATATGCATTTAAGTTAACTAAATTATTTGTAATTTTTTTCCATTATAGGTTTTTTCCTTAGTAAGTACGGGGTCTCCGACTGTCGAGTATGCTCGACTGTAGCACCGGCCCACTGGTTTTTATTGTTGTGTTTGCTTTATGTTGTTGCTAAATATTTTGTTAAACAAGAAATTCTGTAAATCTAACTTGTCATCTAGATATAAATATAAAATTGAAAACATATTTGTGTAATAACCAAACAAAAATCTTTTTGTATTTAAAAATAATTAAATAATATATTGAAATGATATAATAAAATTAGGAATTAAGTTTAACAATTAATAATGAATTAATATTCTCGGCACTTAAGGAGGTGCGTCTTTCGTTTTAAATGAAATTAAGTGCAGAGAACGATCTTTCCACCGATACTTGCGTTGCTGGTGTGGCTAGCACCACCTTAGCAACTTCAGTCAGATGGGGTGACTTAAATTTCATGTCCCGGTAAAAATCTTTGATATTTGCCGTTAATGGTAGCCGACCATGAACTAAATTGAAATTTTCTATTTCCATATAAAGTTTGGATAGCTTATCAGAAACTTCTTCTCCCACCACCTCTTGTACTGTCTGAATTCCATCTAAAAGGCTCGAGAAAAGTGTCAGATGTAATGCTAAGCACCAAATGCATGGTATATTTTGAAATATGTGATTAAATATTAAAACTACTTTTGTTTGATTACCTAAAAATTTGATCAATTTCAATATCGTATTCCTTGATAATGTCAATTATTTTATTTTTGATATAAAGTCCGGTATGAGACTGAAAAAGCTGGACCATTCCAAGTGTCTTTATCACAATTTCTGTTTTTTCAAAAGTGGACTTCATTATTTGAAGGTTTATACCCAATATAGACTTCTCCATTCTGGTGGCTACGTCCATTTTTAGGGATATAAGCTTCCTCTTAACAGAAGCCTTTATATCCTCTTTTATTGCTATCTCTTTAGCTCGGACATGGTCCATAATGCTTCTGGATGTTATTGGAGTCATTTCCAAAGCATTGTAAATTGGGTTTAAAATATTTCTAAATCCTTCTCCATCCAACAACAAAAATGGTCTACCCTCGTTCGCGACAATTCTTACCAGAGATGCAGTAATAGTCTCCTCATCTGTTTCGTATGATATTTTTCTCTTTTTTACTATTTTTTGCACTTCAATCGAATTGTCATCTTTTAGCAAGTTAAAGACGTCTTGATGCTTAGCATTGAGATGCCGCTTTAAATTTGTAACACGGCGGCCAGCTAGCTTAGCAGCACATACTCTGCATATGGACTGACCAATATCTTTTTCAAATTGAAAAAACACATGTACTTCGCGATTCATTTTGAAAAACTTGCACAGATTACGTTTAGTCAACAGAATGTAGGCTATGTTAGTGTTTGCCTTTTGACACATACATGCGCAAAAGATCGTTTGCCGTATTTTTACGAAAAATACGGTCTCGAATGAGCACTGACCCGAGCGAGTGTTTTCTAGTGACAGTTCCTATCGGGTCACTAGACGAGAGGTTTTTTTCTGACAACATGCTCGAAAGGGAGCAATTCCTACGAGCTCTGAATAAAACTCCAAGATCCTTTACAGATTTTATACGTTTCAAAGGGGTATTGTCAATCGTATAAGAAGCTAAATAGGGCCTAGAACGACTAAATGTCATGAACATACACTTTGAACAATTTAGATGCAACTTATTGGCCGAGCACCATAGTTGCATAGCGTTCAAATCGTCTTGCAGACGATTATGAAGAAGGGGATCAGTGTATGAAAAGATAAGCTTTACATCATCCGCATACATTAAAATATATGAATGGGCCAGAATAGTGGGTAGATCGTTAATGAACAGAGTAAAAAAATAAAGGCCCCAAGTGACTACCTTGAGGTACACCAGAAGTAACGTAAACCGAACTCGAAATGGTTGACCTAAGGAGCATTTTTTGGGTCCTACCTTTTAGGTAGGTGGAAACCCAACGTAAAAAGGCGGAGAGGAAACCTATGCACCTAAGTTTGTAAAGTAAGAGGTCAAGGTTCACAGAGTCAAGGGCTTTACTGAAGTCAGTGTATATGACATCCGTTTGCTTTTTCTCTGAAAATGCATCATTTACGAGGGAGGTAAACTCAAGCAAGTTGGTCGTAGTGGACCGACCCTTAATAAAGCCGTGTTGAGTGGGAGAAATTATCGATTTACAGAGATGCTGCAAAGACGAAACAAGGATTTTTTCAAGTAATTAGGAATGGAATTAGGAATGGCTGATAGCTTTGCAAGCCTATGTAGTTCGAAATATCAGACTTACCACCTTTTTAGTGGAGAGGAATGATATAAGATTCTTTCCAAAGATATGGAAAGGTTGAAGATTCAAGGGATAGATCAAAAAGCTTATGTGTTTGATTGAAAAATAGAATAAGGATAAGATGAATTAGAAGTGGAGATTGGAGAGTAGGTGGATTGAAAAAAGTTAGCAAAAAGTTCAGCGCTGGCATTATCTATCCCATAAAAAAAGAAGAGGAAGGTAAACCGTGAGACTTACGCTTCAAGTTAACAAATTTGTAAAATTGTTTAGGGTCACGGGAAAACTGTCTTTTGCATCGAGTTAGATAGTTCTCGTAGCATAGCGAGTTTAAATTGGCGAAGTCCGACTTGGCTAACGTGTAGTTAGACCAGTCAAGACTTGAACCAGACTTCTTATATTTTTTAAAATATTTAGATTTAATATTTAGACCCCGTACTTAAAAAAAGTACAGGGGTCTATTGGGTTTGCTTTACCGAACATGTGCGAAACAGGCAGAAGGAGGCGTGGCAGACCCCATAAAGTATACATATTCTTGATCAGCATCAATAGCCGAGTCGATATAGCAATGTCCGTATGTCTGTCTGTCTGTCTGTCTGTATGAACACCTAGATCTCAGAGACTATAAGAGCTAGAGACACCAAACTTGGTTTGTAGGTTTGTTCCTCTATACTGCAGGCAGATCAAGTTTGTTTCAAAATTCGGCCACGCCCCCTATTTCGCCCAAAAAACGGAAAAGAAAATTTCATATCCAAGTTATAAGAGCAATTTAAAAGCTAGTGACACCAAATTTGGTATGTAGATTCCTCTATAATGCAGGCAGGTTAAGTTTGTTTTTTTTTTGAATTGGACCACTATATCATATAGCGCCCATATGAACAATCGGTCTAAAATCAAGTTTTAGTATGAAAAACTTTTTTACTTTATGAGATATCGTAACTAAACTTATAGAATATGCATAGAACTTGGTTTTATATATCCTGTCCAAAGTTAATTCTAATCGGACCACTATATCATATAGCTCTCATAGAACCGATCGGGCGAAAATTAAATCTTAGTATGTTTCATGAGACATCGTAATCAACCTGATAAAATATGCATTTAAGTAAACTAAATTATTTTTAAATTTTTTCCCTTATTAGTTTTTTCCTTAGTAAGTACGGGGTCTCCGACTGTCGAGTATGCTCGACTGTAGCATCGGCCCACTAGTTATACCCTGAGCCCATTAAAAATGGGCAAGAAAGGGTATTATGTGTTTGGCAGAATGTATGTAACAGGCAGAAGGGGGCGAGGCAGACCCCCAAAACTATATATATTCTTGATCAGGATCAACAGCCGAGTCGATTGAGCCATGTCCGTCTGTCTGTCCGTCCGTCCGTCCGTCCGTCCGTCCGTCCGTCCGTCCGTCCGTCCGTCCGTCTGTTTGAACGCGTCGATCTCAGAAACCATAAAAGCTAGAGACTTCAAACTTGGTATGTAGGTTCCTGGATACCATAGGCAGATCAAGTTTGTTTTAATTTTTGGATCGGTGCACTATATCATATAGCTGCCATAGGAACGTTACATCGAAAACGAAGTTTTAGTATTAAAAAGTTTTGTGTTTGTTGAGATATCAGAACCAAACTCATACAATATGCATCTGGGCTGGTATTACACATCCTGACCAAATTTGGTTAGAATCGGTTAACTATATCATATAGCTGCCATAGAAACGGTAGATCAAAAATTAAGTTTTAGTATGGAAAAGTATTTTGTTTGTTGAGATATCAGAAGTAAACTGATAAAATGTACATCTGGGCTGGTATTATACATCTTGACCAAATTTCGGTAGAATCGGTTAACTATATCATATAGCTGCCATAGGAACTGTACATCAAAAATGAAGTTAGTATTGAAAAGTTTTTTGTTTGTTAAGATACCACAACCAAACAGACAGAGTGTGCATCTGGGCTGTTGTTTTACATCCTGACCAAATTTGGTTAAAATCGGTCTACTATATCATATAGCTGCCATAGGAACAATTGGTCGAAATTCAACCTTGGTGTAGAGGACTTGGGCTCAGGGTATCCTACTGTCGAGCGTGCTCGACTGTAACCGCCTACTTGTTTTTAAATAAGAAAGTCTAGGTGTAAACCAAGGAGTCTTTATAGAACCCGACGGTGCAACATAATTTGGAATGCACACATCTAAGAGTGCATTTAGGGTCTCATAGAAAGAGTCGCTTTATCTAAAAAGCACCAGTCGGTAGCAAGGATAAGTTCATTAAGCAATGAATAATTTCCCTTGCGAAAACAACGACGAGGCAATTGCTGACATAATAGAGGTGAACTAAAGGGTTTGGAGATTAAGATAAAAATTTCTATAGTGCGATGATGTAAATCTTCAGGGATACTTAATGGTGATGCCCTAGAGACGGCAGTATTTGCGAAGTCATTAATAAAAACCAGATCAAGAACTCGATCATTAGATAAAATTAAAATTAAAATTAAATATAAATATAAACTGTAAAGAAAAATTTAAATTAGATTTAGAATTAGATCTGGGGTATGCAAAAAATTATAAATGATCCAACATTTGTTGCAAGGATTGGGGAAAACCCAATCAGATCAATAAGGATTAGTGTTGTTAGTAATTGTAAGAATGTTAAACTAGTAGAATGTAATAAAACAAGTTATTAGTGTTACTTAGGTCAGGAATTAAGGGAAAGATAATGGAAAAGTGCGGATTTTAAGGAAGGGAGAGAGAGCTCTGAGGAGAAAACGTGAAAGAGGCTATTATAGGAAGTGCATAAGACACGAAACGAATCATGTGAAGCGTAATCAGTTGTGCATGTAGGTAAAAATAAAGGCTTGTAATTCCTAGTAGACCTGCGGGGGACAGAAAAGGTGAGGCGGGCAAGAAGGGAACTAAAATCGATCTCGCCAATAATCAATTTGTGAAGAAAAACAACACTAAGAGTTTTCCTACGATTAATTAAAGACAGAAGATTGAGAAGACGAATCCTATAGGAGTACGGTGGTAAACGAAGGTTGGGATCCCAGTTAAAACCACGTAAGGCGAAAAGCCAGAATTGCTTTTGAACTGATTCAATTCGATTCTGGTTTATTTGATACTGCGGGCTCCAAATGCATGAACAGTATTCCAGGATGGGACGAACTAAAGAGACGTAAAGGAGTTGCGTGGTAAAAGGATCATTAAATTCTTTCGACCAACGTTTTATGAAACCAAGTACTCCTTTGGCGTCATTAACTATAGTGGAGATATGTAAATTGAAGCATAATTTGCAATCAAATAAAACCAGAGCTCGTAAAATATGCTCAACCAAATTTTTGTGCTCGGCCTGCTCAGTCAAAAGACCGAAAAAACGAGACAAAATCGTTCAGGGTCTGAACAGCAACCTTTTTATTCGACTCGTTCGGGTTACTGCTCTCAGGTTTTGGTTTGAGTCGAGTCGGCCTCTTACTGACCCCTCGCTACGAACACAATCGTTCGTCGCTCATCTACTGAGAGTCAGTAAGGGAACAAAGCAAGCAACGAGTTCTCAAAAAAGGTCTTTATTTTTATTGTTGTGTTTGCTTTATGTTGTTGCTAAATATTTTGTTGAACCAGAAATTCTGTAATTTTAACTTGTCATCTAGATATAAATATAAAATTGAAAACATATTTGTGTAATAACCAAACAAAAATCTTTTTGTATTTAAAAATAATTAAATAATATATTGAAATGATATAATAAAATTAGGAATTAAGTTTAACAATTAATAATGAATTAATATTCTCGGCACTTAAGGAGGTGCGTCTTTCGTTTTAAATGAAATTAAGTGCAGAGAACGATCTTTCCACCGATACTTGCGTTGCTGGTGTGGCTAGCACCACCTTAGCAACTTCAGTCAGATGGGGTGACTTAAATTTCATGTCCCGGTAAAAATCTTTGATATTTGCCGTTAATGGTAGCCGACCATGAACTAAATTGAAATTTTCTATTTCCATATAAAGTTTGGATAGCTTATCAGAAACTTCTTCTCCCACCACCTCTTGTACTGTCTGAATTCCATCTAAAAGGCTCGAGAAAAGTGTCAGATGTAATGCTAAGCACCAAATGCATGGTATATTTTGAAATATGTGATTAAATATTAAAACTACTTTTGTTTGATTACCTAAAAATTTGATCAATTTCAATATCGTATTCCTTGATAATGTCAATTATTTTATTTTTGATATAAAGTCCGGTATGAGACTGAAAAAGCTGGACCATTCCAAGTGTCTTTATCACAATTTCTGTTTTTTCAAAAGTGGACTTCATTATTTGAAGGTTTATACCCAATATAGACTTCTCCATTCTGGTGGCTACGTCCATTTTTAGGGATATAAGCTTCCTCTTAACAGAAGCCTTTATATCCTCTTTTATTGCTATCTCTTTAGCTCTGACATGGTCCATAATGCTTCTGGATGTTATTGGAGTCATTTCCAAAGCATTGTAAATTGGGTTTAAAATATTTCTAAATCCTTCTCCATCCAACAACAAAAATGGTCTACCCTCGTTCGCGACAATTCTTACCAGAGATGCAGTAATAGTCTCCTCATCTGTTTCGTATGATATTTTTCTCTTTTTTACTATTTTTTGCACTTCAATCGAATTGTCATCTTTTAGCAAGTTAAAGACGTCTTGATGCTTAGCATTGAGATGCCGCTTTAAATTTGTAACACGGCGGCCAGCTAGCTTAGCAGCACATACTCTGCATATGGACTGACCAATATCTTTTTCAAATTGAAAAAACACATGTACTTCGCGATTCATTTTGAAAAACTTGCACAGATTACGTTTAGTCAACAGAATGTAGGCTATGTTAGTGTTTGCCTTTTGACACATACATGCGCAAAAGATCGTTTGCCGAATTTTTACGAAAAATACGGTCTCGAATGAGCACTGACCCGAGCGAGTGAACAAAAAGGCTCGTCGGTTGAGCACATAGCAAGCCATAGGAAAACAAAGTTTTAGTGTTTTCTAGTGACAGTTCCTATCGGGTCACTAGACGAGAGGTTTTTTTCTGACAACATGCTCGAAAGGGAGCAATTCCTACGAGCTCTGAATAAAACTCCAAGATCCTTTACAGATTTTATACGTTTCAAAGGGGTATTGTCAATCGTATAAGAAGCTAAATAGGGCCTAGAACGACTAAATGTCATGAACATACACTTTGAACAATTTAGATGCAACTTATTGGCCGAGCACCATAGTTGCATAGCGTTCAAATCGTCTTGCAGACGATTATGAAGAAGGGGATCAGTGTATGAAAAGATAAGCTTTACATCATCCGCATACATTAAAATATATGAATGGGCCAGAATAGTGGGTAGATCGTTAATGAACAGAGTAAAAAAATAAAGGCCCCAAGTGACTACCTTGAGGTACACCAGAAGTAACGTAAACCGAACTCGAAATGGTTGACCTAAGGAGCATTTTTTGGGTCCTACCTTTTAGGTAGGTGGAAACCCAACGTAAAAAGGCGGAGAGGAAACCTATGCACCTAAGTTTGTAAAGTAAGAGGTCAAGGTTCACAGAGTCAAGGGCTTTACTGAAGTCAGTGTATATGACATCCGTTTGCTTTTTCTCTGAAAATGCATCATTTACGAGGGAGGTAAACTCAAGCAAGTTGGTCGTAGTGGACCGACCCTTAATAAAGCCGTGTTGAGTGGGAGAAATTATCGATTTACAGAGATGCTGCAAAGACGAAACAAGGATTTTTTCAAGTAATTAGGAATGGAATTAGGAATGGCTGATAGCTTTGCAAGCCTATGTAGTTCGAAATATCAGACTTACCACCTTTTTAGTGGAGAGGAATGATATAAGATTCTTTCCAAAGATATGGAAAGGTTGAAGATTCAAGGGATAGATCAAAAAGCTTATGTGTTTGATTGAAAAATAGAATAAGGATAAGATGAATTAGAAGTGGAGATTGGAGAGTAGGTGGATTGAAAAAAGTTAGCAAAAAGTTCAGCGCTGGCATTATCTATCCCATAAAAAAAGAAGAGGAAGGTAAACCGTGAGACTTACGCTTCAAGTTAACAAATTTGTAAAATTGTTTAGGGTCACGGGAAAACTGTCTTTTGCATCGAGTTAGATAGTTCTCGTAGCATAGCGAGTTTAAATTGGCGAAGTCCGACTTGGCTGACGTGTAGTTAGACCAGTCAAGACTTGAACCAGACTTCTTATATTTTTTAAAATATTTAGATTTAATATTTAGACCCCGTACTTAAAAAAAGTACAGGGGTCTATTGGGTTTGTTTTACCGAACATGTGCGAAACAGGCAGAAGGAGGCGTGGCAGACCCCATAAAGTATACATATTCTTGATCAGCATCAATAGCCGAGTCGATATAGCAATGTCCGTATGTCTGTCTGTCTGTCTGTCCGTCTTTCTGTCTGTCTGTATGAACACCTAGATCTCAGAGACTATAAGAGCTAGAGACACCAAACTTGGTTTGTAGGTTTGTTCCTCTATACTGCAGGCAGATCAAGTTTGTTTCAAAATTCGGCCACGCCCCCTATTTCGCACAAAAAACGGAAAAGAAAATTTCATATCCAAGTTATAAGAGCAATTTAAAAGCTAGTGACACCAAATTTGGTATGTAGATTCCTCTATAATGCAGGCAGGTTAAGTTTGTTTTTTTTTTTAATTGGACCACTATATCATATAGCGCCCATATGAACAATCGGTCTAAAATCAAGTTTTAGTATGAAAAACTTTTTTACTTTATGAGATATCGTAACTAAACTTATAGAATATGCATAGAACTTGGTTTTATATATCCTGTCCAAAGTTAATTCTAATCGGACCACTATATCATATAGCTCTCATAGAACCGATCGGGCGAAAATTAAATCTTAGTATGTTTCATGAGACATCGTAATCAACCTGATAAAATATGCATTTAAGTAAACTAAATTATTTTTAAATTTTTTCCCTTATTAGTTTTTTCCTTAGTAAGTACGGGGTCTCCGACTGTCGAGTATGCTCGACTGTAGCATCGGCCCACTAGTTTTTAAATAAGAAAGTCTAGGTGTAAACCAAGGAGTCTTTATAGAACCCGACGGTGCAACATAATTTGGAATGCACACATCTAAGAGTGCATTTAGGGTCTCATAGAAAGAGTCGCTTTATCTAAAAAGCACCAGTCGGTAGCAAGGATAAGTTCATTAAGCAATGAATAATTTCCCTTGCGAAAACAACGACGAGGCAATTGCTGACATAATAGAGGTGAACTAAAGGGTTTGGAGATTAAGATAAAAATTTCTATAGTGCGATGATGTAAATCTTCAGGGATACTTAATGGTGATGCCCTAGAGACGGCAGTATTTGCGAAGTCATTAATAAAAACCAGATCAAGAACTCGATCATTAGATAAAATTAAAATTAAAATTAAATATAAATATAAACTGTAAAGAAAAATTTAAATTAGATTTAGAATTAGATCTGGGGTATGCAAAAAATTATAAATGATCCAACATTTGTTGCAAGGATTGGGGAAAACCCAATCAGATCAATAAGGATTAGTGTTGTTAGTAATTGTAAGAATGTTAAACTAGTAGAATGTAATAAAACAAGTTATTAGTGTTACTTAGGTCAGGAATTAAGGGAAAGATAATGGAAAAGTGCGGATTTTAAGGAAGGGAGAGAGAGCTCTGAGGAGAAAACGTGAAAGAGGCTATTATAGGAAGTGCATAAGACACGAAACGAATCATGTGAAGCGTAATCAGTTGTGCATGTAGGTAAAAATAAAGGCTTGTAATTCCTAGTAGACCTGCGGGGGACAGAAAAGGTGAGGCGGGCAAGAAGGGAACTAAAATCGATCTCGCCAATAATCAATTTGTGAAGAAAAACAACACTAAGAGTTTTCCTACGATTAATTAAAGACAGAAGATTGAGAAGACGAATCCTATAGGAGTACGGTGGTAAACGAAGGTTGGGATCCCAGTTAAAACCACGTAAGGCGAAAAGCCAGAATTGCTTTTGAACTGATTCAATTCGATTCTGGTTTATTTGATACTGCGGGCTCCAAATGCATGAACAGTATTCCAGGATGGGACGAACTAAAGAGACGTAAAGGAGTTGCGTGGTAAAAGGATCATTAAATTCTTTCGACCAACGTTTTATGAAACCAAGTACTCCTTTGGCGTCATTAACCATAGTGGAGATATGTAAATTGAAGCATAATTTGCAATCAAATAAAACCAGAGCTCGTAAAATATGCTCAACCAAATTTTTGTGCTCGGCCTGCTCAGTCAAAAGACCGAAAAAACGAGACAAAATCGTTCAGGGTCTGAACAGCAACCTTTTTATTCGACTCGTTCGGGTTACTGCTCTCAGGTTTTGGTTTGAGTCGAGTCGGCCTCTTACTGACCCCTCGCTACGAACACAATCGTTCGTCGCTCATCTACTGAGAGTCAGTAAGGGAACAAAGCAAGCAACGAGTTCTCAAAAAAGGTCTTTATTTTTATTGTTGTGTTTGCTTTATGTTGTTGCTAAATATTTTGTTGAACCAGAAATTCTGTAATTTTAACTTGTCATCTAGATATAAATATAAAATTGAAAACATATTTGTGTAATAACCAAACAAAAATCTTTTTGTATTTAAAAATAATTAAATAATATATTGAAATGATATAATAAAATTAGGAATTAAGTTTAACAATTAATAATGAATTAATATTCTCGGCACTTATGGAGGTGCGTCTTTCGTTTTAAATGAAATTAAGTGCAGAGAACGATCTTTCCACCGATACTTGCGTTGCTGGTGTGGCTAGCACCACCTTAGCAACTTCAGTCAGATGGGGTGACTTAAATTTCATGTCCCGGTAAAAATCTTTGATATTTGCCGTTAATGGTAGCCGACCATGAACTAAATTGAAATTTTCTATTTCCATATAAAGTTTGGATAGCTTATCAGAAACTTCTTCTCCCACCACCTCTTGTACTGTCTGAATTCCATCTAAAAGGCTCGAGAAAAGTGTCAGATGTAATGCTAAGAACCAAATGCATGGTATATTTTGAAATATGTGATTAAATATTAAAACTACTTTTGTTTGATTACCTAAAAATTTGATCAATTTCAATATCGTATTCCTTGATAATGTCAATTATTTTATTTTTGATATAAAGTCCGGTATGAGACTGAAAAAGCTGGACCATTCCAAGTGTCTTTATCACAATTTCTGTTTTTTCAAAAGTGGACTTCATTATTTGAAGGTTTATACCCAATATAGACTTCTCCATTCTGGTGGCTACGTCCATTTTTAGGGATATAAGCTTCCTCTTAACAGAAGCCTTTATATCCTCTTTTATTGCTATCTCTTTAGCTCTGACATGGTCCATAATGCTTCTGGATGTTATTGAAGTCTTTTCCAAAGCATTGTAAATTGGGTTTAAAATATTTCTAAACCTTCTCCATCCAACAACAAAAATGGTCTACCCTCGTTCGCGACAATTCTTACCAGAGATGCAGTAATAGTCTCCTCATCTGTTTCGTATGATATTTTTCTCTTTTTTACTATTTTTTGCACTTCAATCGAATTGTCATCTTTTAGCAAGTTAAAGACGTCTTGATGCTTAGCATTGAGATGCCGCTTTAAATTTGTAACACGGCGGCCAGCTAGCTTAGCAGCACATACTCTGCATATGGACTGACCAATATCTTTTTCAAATTGAAAAAACACATGTACTTCGCGATTCATTTTGAAAAACTTGCACAGATTACGTTTAGTCAACAGAATGTAGGCTATGTTAGTGTTTGCCTTTTGACACATACATGCGCAAAAGATCGTTTGCCGAATTTTTACGAAAAATACGGTCTCGAATGAGCACTGACCCGAGCGAGTGAACAAAAAGGCTCGTCGGTTGAGCACATAGCAAGCCATAGGAAAACAAAGTTTTAGTGTTTTCTAGTGACAGTTCCTATCGGGTCACTAGACGAGAGGTTTTTTTCTGACAACATGCTCGAAAGGGAGCAATTCCTACGAGCTCTGAATAAAACTCCAAGATCCTTTACAGATTTTATACGTTTCAAAGGGGTATTGTCAATCGTATAAGAAGCTAAATAGGGCCTAGAACGACTAAATGTCATGAACATACACTTTGAACAATTTAGATGCAACTTATTGGCCGAGCACCATAGTTGCATAGCGTTCAAATCGTCTTGCAGACGATTATGAAGAAGGGGATCAGTGTATGAAAAGATAAGCTTTACATCATCCGCTTACATTAAAATATATGAATGGGCCAGAATAGTGGGTAGATCGTTAATGAACAGAGTAAAAAAACAAGTAGGCGGTTACAGTCGAGCACGCTCGACAGTAGGATACCCTGAGCCCAAGTCCTCTACACCTAGGTTGAATTTCGACCAATTGTTCCTATGGCAGCTATATGATATAGTAGACCGATTTTAACCAAATTTGGTCAGGATGTAAAACAACAGCCCAGATGCACACTCTGTCTGTTTGGTTGTGGTATCTTAACAAACAAAAAACTTTTCAATACTAACTTCATTTTTGATGTACAGTTCCTATGGCAGCTATATGATATAGTTAACCGATTCTACCGAAATTTGGTCAAGATGTATAATACCAGCCCAGATGTACATTTTATCAGTTTACTTCTGATATCTCAACAAACAAAATACTTTTCCATACTAAAACTTAATTTTTGATCTACCGTTTCTATGGCAGCTATATGATATAGTTAACCGATTCTAACCAAATTTGGTCAGGATGTGTAATACCAGCCCAGATGCATATTGTATGAGTTTGGTTCTGATATCTCAACAAACACAAAACTTTTTCATACTAAAACTTCGTTTTCGATGTATCGTTCCTATGGCAGCTATATGATATAGTGCACCGATCCAAAAATTAAAACAAACTTGATCTGCCTATGGTATCCAGGAACCTACATACCAAGTTTGAAGTCTCTAGCTTTTATGGTTTCTGAGATCGACGCGTTCAAACAGACGGACGGACGGACGGACGGACGGACGGACGGACGGACGGACGGACGGACAGACAGACGGACATGGCTCAATCGACTCGGCTGTTGATCCTGATCAAGAATATATATAGTTTTGGGGGTCTGCCACGCCCCCTTCTGCCTGTTACATACATTCTGCCAAACACATAATACCCTTTCTTGCCCATTTTTAATGGGCTCAGGGTATAATAAAGGCCCCAAGTGACTACCTTGAGGTACACCAGAAGTAACGTAAACCGAACTCGAAATGGTTGACCTAAGGAGCATTTTTTGGGTCCTACCTTTTAGGTAGGTGGAAACCCAACGTAAAAAGGCGGAGAGGAAACCTATGCACCTAAGTTTGTAAAGTAAGAGGTCAAGGTTCACAGAGTCAAGGGCTTTACTGAAGTCAGTGTATATGACATCCGTTTGCTTTTTCTCTGAAAATGCATCATTTACGAGGGAGGTAAACTCAAGCAAGTTGGTCGTAGTGGACCGACCCTTAATAAAGCCGTGTTGAGTGGGAGAAATTATCGATTTACAGAGATGCTGCAAAGTCGAAACAAGGATTTTTTCAAGTAATTAGGAATGGAATTAGGAATGGCTGATAGCTTTGCAAGCCAATGTAGTTCGAAATATCAGACTTACCACCTTTTTAGTGGAGAGGAATGATATAAGATTCTTTCCAAAGATATGGAAAGGTTGAAGATTCAAGGGATAGATCAAAAAGCTTATGTGTTTGATTGAAAAATAGAATAAGGGTAAGATGAATTAGAAGTGGAGATTGGAGAGTAGGTGGATTGAAAAAAGTTAGCAAAAAGTTCAGCGCTGGCATTATCTATCCCATAAAAAAACAAGTAGGCGGTTACAGTCGAGCACGCTCGGCAGTAGGATACCCTGAGCCCAGGTCCTCTACACTTAGGTTGAATTTCGACCAATTGTTCCTATGGCAGCTATATGATGTAGTAGACCGATTTTAACCAAATTTGGTCAAGATGTAAAATAACAGCCCAGATGCACCATATATCAGTTTGGTTCTGATATCTCAACAAACAAGAAATTTTTCCATGCTAAAGCTTCATTTACGATGTACCGTTCCTATGGCAGCTATATGATATAGTTAACCGATTCTAACCAATTTTGGTAAGGATGTATAATACCAGCCCAGATGCATATTCTATCAGTTTGGTTCTGATATCTCAACAAACAAAAAATGTTTCTATACTTAAACTTCATTTTCGATGTACCGTTCCTATGGCAGCTATATGATATAGTTAACCGATTCTAACCAAATTTGGTCAAGATGTAAAATAACAGCCCAGATGCACCATATATCAGTTTGGTTCTGATATCTCAACAAACAAGAAACTTTTCCATGCTAAAGCTTCATTTACGATGTACCGTTGCTATGGCAGCTATATGATATAGTTAACCGATTCTAACCAATTTTGGTAAGGATGTATAATACCAGCCCAGATGCATATTCTATCAGTTTGGTTCTGATTTCTCAACAAACAAGAAACTTTTCCATACTAAAACTTCATTTTCGATGTACCGTTCCTATGGCAGCTATATGATATAGTGCACCGATCCAAAAATTAAAACAAACTTGATCTGCCTATGGTATCCAGGAACCTACATACCAAGTTCGAAGTCTCTAGCTTTTATGGTTTCTGAGATCGACGCGTTCAAACAGACGGACGGACGGACGGACGGACGGACGGACGGACGGACAGACAGACGGACATGGCTCAATCGACTCGGCTGTTGATCCTGATCAAGAATATATATACTTTTGGGGGTCTGCCACGCCCCCTTCTGCCTGTTACATACATTCTGCCAAACACATAATACCCTTTTTTGCCCATTTTTAATGGGCTCAGGGTATAAAAAGGAGGAAGGTAAACCGTGACTACCAAGTGACTACCTTGAGGTACACCAGAAGAAACCGAACTCAAAATAGTTGACCTAAGGAGCACTTTTTGGGTCCTACCTTTTAGGTAGGTGGAAACCCAACGTAAAAAGGCAGAAAGGGGGGAAACCTATGCACCTAAGTTTGTAAAGTAAGAGGTCATGGTTCACAGAGTCAAAGGCTTTACTGAAGTCAGTGTATATGACATCCGTTTGCTTTTTCTCTGAAAATGCATCATTTACCAGGGAGGTAAACTCAAGCAAGTTGGCCGTAGTGGACCGACCCTTAATAAAGCCGTGTTGAGTGGGAGAAATTATCGATTTATAGAGATGCTGCGAAGACGAAACAAGGATTTTTTCAAATAATTTAGGAATGGCTGATAGCTTTGCAATGCCTCTGTAGTTCGAAATATCAGACTTACCACCTTTTTTGTGGAGAGGAATGATATAAGATTCTTTCCAAAGATATGGAAAGGTTGAAGATTCAAGGGATAGATTAAAAAGCTTATGCAACGGAGCAGCTAAAGAAGAGCAGCATTCCTTGAGAAGACAACTAGGAATGTTGTCTGGGCCAGGGATGAAAGAAGATTTTAAAGAAATAAGAGAAGAGATTATAGTGTTATAAGAAATAGAGGGAGCAAACATAGTGTTTGATTGAAAAATAGAATAAGGATATGATGAATTAGAAGTGGAGATTGGAGAGTAGGTGGATTGAAAAAAGTTAGCAAAAAGTTCAGCGGCTGCAGAATCGTTGCTGGCATTATCTATCCCATAAAAAAATAGAGGAAGGTAAACCGTGAGACTTACGCTTCAAGTTAACAAATTTGTAAAATTGTTTAGGGTCACGGGAAAACTGTCTTTTGCATCGAGTTAGATAGTTCTCGTAGCATAGCAAGTTTAAATTGGCGAAGTCCGACTTGGCTATTGTGTACTTACACCAGTCAAGACTTGAGCCAGACTTCTTATATTTTTTAAAATATTTAGATTTAATATTTTTTAAATAAGAAAGTCTAGGTGTAAACCAGGGAGGCTTTATAGAACCAGACGGTGGAACATAATTTGGAATGCACACATCTAAGAGTTCATTTAGGGTCTCTTAGAAAGAACTAAGGGCAATATCGATGTCAGTCGCTTTATCTAAAAAGCACCAGTCGGTAGCAAGGATAAGTTCATTAAGCAATGAATAACACAGGTCAACAAAAAACAACTTTGTAAAAACTTTTTGAACCATTTCACCTAAATCTTACATATTTTTGGATGCTGAGCCCGTATTTAGTATCAGTTTTTTTTTATCACCCACAGTTCTCTCACAATATGACATCAACTATATGCAAAGTATACTTTTTTCACAAAGTCATTAATGTTCCTTTGATGTTTTTTAACCACAAATTCACCACATATATAACAAAAAGTGTTAGGAGAGTTTTTACAACCACGACTAGCCATACTTAGAGCGTTTAAAAGCACATAGGTTAACCACGAATAAAGATTACAAACGCACTGCGAGGTTATATTTACCGGAAGGAAACAAACAGCGGTGTCATTTATCAGAACTACCAACCTTATAACATTTGATCAGTAAATTGCCGGAGATGCTTTTGGAGGGATATAAGAGCAGGTGATAAAAATCGAGTTGAAACAGTTACTTTGACGGCAACAATTTCACCATCAGAAGACACATTAAAAGTAATGCGTTCTGACTGCAGTGTCGATTTAGTGGCAATAAATAAAAGATAATTATTTGACATAACTTCAGAATCAGATACTGTAGGATTTAACCAAGTTTCTGACAAAGCAATTATATCAGAATCAAAAAACATACTACTCAAATATAGATTTTTGAGCTTAGTAAGGAGGCCTCTAACATTTTGGTAATGAATACAGGCAAAGTCGGGCCGCAGGTCTAGTTTTTTGAAGCCGTACTAGCGGGCTCCTGTACATTGGAACTGCGGGCTGTAAGAGAAACAGGAGAGGATTCACTTCGTTTTTTTGGCTTAAACTCATGAACTATCATATGTGGTGGCCAAAATTTTGGGTCACAAATGACAGAAAATACGTCGTGAGGGACACTTATTTTAAAAGATGCAATTTCCCGGGCAATAGCAAAATTAAATTTACTAACCGAGACGTTAGCAGAGACTTTGCTAGAAATGTATGTCCGTACAGATTCACAAGTAGTGTCCGAGGATAACCTAGACACAAATTCTTGCTTACGAGGAGCAACAACATTTAAAATAGGGAGCTCAGGAGTAGGGGCAGCTAAGTTGTCAGTCCTATTGTTAGGCGCTGCAGTGCGAGGAGGTCTACCCTTACGACCAGATCCAGCCCACACCGAAAACACGATGACTTGGGCTGATTCAGTTGTCTGAGTGGTAGAATCACCTGCAGAAGGTATAGGAGAATTGAAAAGGCTGTCAATACCCGGAGAGGCCGATAAAGACAAAGTTGGCGAAGTGTCTTTATAGTGACGAGAAAGAAAGAAGCTTAGCCATTTTATTAAGTTTAGAGAATTGATTTCTCACAGAACTGTACATTTTTAAGAAATCAATTTGCTTATTGATGCATACTGGACAAGACCATTTTACTGCACCACATTCCTTTTTAGAAACGGCAATGATCTTGTCACATTCTCGACCTGTAAGACCTGCACACTTAGCATGCATGATATTCTCACACAACATACAAATAATAAATCTCGGTTGCTCAGAATCATCCGCACACTTGATAGTGCAGTTTTTCTTGCAACACGACATTATTCCAACAGGGGTTAACAAACAGTTAATAGGCCGAAAGAAAATTTCATATCCAAGTTATAAGAGCAATTTAAAAGCTAGTGACACCAAATTTGGTATGTAGATTCCTCTATAATGCAGGCAGGTTAAGTTTGTTTTTTTTTTTGAATTGGACCACTATATCATATAGCGCCCATATGAACAATCGGTCTAAAATCAAGTTTTAGTATGAAAAACTTTTTTACTTTATGAGATATCGTAACCAAACTTATAGAATATGCATAGAACTTGGTTTTATATATCCTGTCCAAAGTTGATTCTAATCGGACCACTATATCATATAGCTCTCATAGAACCGATCGGGCGAAAATTAAGTCTTAGTATGTTTCATGAAACATCGTAATCAACCTGATAAAATATGCACTTAAGTAAACTAAATTATTTTTAAATTTTTTCCCTTATAAGTTTTTACCTTAGTAAGTACGGGGTCTCCGACTGTCGAGTATGCTGGACTGTAGCTCCGTCCGACTAGTTTTTAAATAAGAAAGTCTAGGTGTAAACCAAGAAGGCTTTATAGAACCAGACGGTGGAACATAATTTGGAATGCACACATCTAAGAGTGCATTTAGGGTCTCATAGAAAGAGTCGCTTTATCTAAAAAGCACCAGTCGGTAGCAAGGATAAGTTCATTAAGCAATGAATAATTTCCCTTGCGAAAACAACGACGAGGCAATTGCTGACATAATAGAGGTAAACTAAAGGGTTTGGAGATTAAGACAGAAATTTCTATAGTGCGATGATGTCAATCTTCAGGGATACTTAATGGTGATGCCCTAGAGACGGCAGTATTTGCGAAGTCATTAATAAAAACCAGATCAAGAACTCGATCATTAGATAAAATTAAAATTAAAATTAAATATAAATATAAACTGTAAAGAAAAATTTAAATTAGATTTAGAATTAGATCTGGGGTATGCAAAAAATTATAAATGATCCAACATTTGTTGCAAGGATTGGGGAAAACCCAGAAAAACCCAATCAGATCAATAAGGATTAGTAGTGTTGTTAGTAATTGTAAGAATGTTCAACAAGTAGAATGTAATAAAACAAGTTATTAGTGTTACTTAGGTCAGGAATTAAGGGAAAGATAATGGAAAAGTGCGGATTTTAAGGAAGGGAGAGAGAGCTCTGAGGAGAAAACGTGAAAGAGGCTATTATAGGAAGTGCATAAGACACGAAACGAATCATGTGAAGCGTAATCAGTTGTGCATATAGGTAAAAATAAAGGCTTGTAATTCCTAGTAGACCTGCGGGGGACAGAAAAGGTGAGGCGGGCAAGAAGGGAACTAGCATCGATCTCGCCAATAATCAATTTGTGAAGAAAAACAACACTAAGAGTTTTCCTACGATTAATTAAAGACAGAAAATTGAGAAGACGAAGCCTATAGGAGTACGGTGGTAAACGAAGGTTGGGATCCCAGTTAAAACCACGTAAGGCGAAAAGCCAGAATTGCTTTTGAACTGATTCAATTCGATTCTGGTTTATTTGATACTGCGGGCTCCAAATGCATGAACAGTATTCCAGGATGGGACGAACTAAAGAGACGTAAAGGAGTTTCGTGGTAAAAGGATCATTAAATTCCTTCGGCCAACGTTTAATGAAACCAAGTACTCCTTTGGCGTCATTAACTATAGTGGAGATATGTAAATTGAAGCATAATTTGCAATCAAATAAAACTCCAAGATCCTTTACAGATTTTATACGTTTGAAAGGTGTATTGTCAATCGTATAACAAGCTAAATAGGGCCTAGAACGACTAAATGTCATTAACATACACTTTGAACAATTTAGATGCAACTTATTGGCCGAGCACCATAGTTGCATAGCGTTCAAATCGTCTTGCAGACGATTATGAAGAAGGGGATCAGTGTATGAAAAGATAAGCTTTACATTATCCGCATACATTAAAATATATGAAGAAGAAACCGAACTCAAAATAGTTGACCTAAGGAGCACTTTTTGCGTCCTACCTTTTAGTAGGTGGAAACCCAACGTAAAAAGGCAGAAAGGGGGGAAACCTATGCACCTAAGTTTGTAAAGTAAGAGGTCATGGTTCACAGAGTCAAAGGCTTTACTGAAGTCAGTGTATATGACATCCGTTTGCTTTTTCTCTGAAAATGCATCATTTACGAGGGAGGTAAACTCAAGCAAGTTGGTCGTAGTGGACCGACCCTTAATAAAGCCGAGTTGAGTGGGAGAAATTATCGATTTATAGAGATGCTGCAAAGACGAAACAAGGATACTTTCAAATAATTTAGGAATGTCTGATAGCGTTGCAATGCCTCTGTAGTTCGAAATATCAGACTTACCACCTTTTTTGTGGAGAGTAATGATATAAGATTCTTTCCAAAGATATGGAAAGGTGGAAGATTCAAGGGATAGATTAAAAAGCTTATGCAACGGAGCAGCTAAAGAAGAGCAGCATTCCTTAAGAAGACAACTAGGAATGTTGTCTGGCCCAGGGATGAAAGAAGATTTTAAAGAAATAAGAGAAGAGATTATAGTGTTATAAGAAATAGAGGGGGCAAACATAGTGTTTGATTGAAAAATAGAATAAGGATAAGATGAATTAGAAGTGGAGATTGGAGAGTAGGTGGATTGAAAAAAGTTAGCAAAAAGTTCAGCGGCTGAAGAATCGTTGCTGGCATTATCTATCCCATAAAAAAATAGAGGAAGGTAAACCGTGAGACTTACGCTTCAAGTTAACAAATTTGTAAAATTGTTTAGGGTCACGGGAAAACTTATGCATCGAGTTTGATAGTTCAAATATAGGTTTTTGAGCTTAGTAAGGAGGCCTCTAACATTTTGATAATGAATACAGGCAAAATCGGGCCGCAAGTCTAGTTTTTTGAAGCCGTACTAGCGGGCTCCTGTAGTTTGGAACTGCCGGTTGTAAGAGAAACAGGAGAGGATTCACTTCGTCTTTTGGGCTTAAACTCATGAACAACCATATGTGGTGGCCAAAATTTTGGGTCACAAATGACAGTAAATACGTCGTGAGGGACACTTATTTTAAAAGATGATATTTCCCGGGCAATAGCAAAATTAAATTTACTAACCGAGACGTTAGCAGAGACTTTGCTAGAAATGTATGCCGCTACAGATTCACAAGTAGTGTCCGATGATAACCTAGGCACAAATACTTGCTTACGAGGAGCAACAACATTTAAAATAGGGAGCTCAGGTGTAGGGGCAGCTAAGTTGTCAGTCCTATTGTTAGGCGCTGCAATGCGGGGCGGTCTGCCCTTCCGACCGGATCCAGCCCGCACCGAAGACACGATGACTTGGGCTGATTCAGTTGTCTGAGTGGTAGAATCACCTGCAGAAGGTATAGGAGAATTAAAAAGGCTGTCAAAACCCGGAGAGGCCGATAAAGACAAAGTTGGCGAAGTGTCTTTATAGTGACGAGAAAGAAAGAAGCTTAGCCATTTTATTAAGTTTAGAGAATTGATTTCTCACAGAACTGTACATTTTTAAGAAATCAATTTGCTTATTGATGCATACTGGACAAGACCATTTTACTGCACCACATTCCTTTTTAGAAACGGCAATGATCTTGTCACATTCTCGACCTGTAAGACCTGCACACTTAGCATTCATGATATTCTCACACAACATACAAATAATAAATCTCGGTTGCTCAGAATCATCCGCACACTTGATAGTGCAGTTTTTCTTGCAACACGACATTATTCCAACAGGGGTTAACAAACAGTTAATAGGCCGAAAGAAAATTTCATATCCAAGTTATAAGAGCAATTTAAAAGCTAGTGACACCAAATTTGGTATGTAGATACCTCTATAATGCAGGCAGGTTAAGTTTGTTTTTATACCCTGAGCCCATTAAAAATGGGCAAAAAAGGGTATTATGTGTTTGGCAGAATGTATGTAACTGGCAGAAGGGGGCGTGGCAGACCCCCAAAAGTATATATATTCTTGATCAGGATCAACAGCCGAGTCGATTGAGCCATGTCCGTCTGTCTGTCCGTCCGTCCGTCCGTCCGTCCGTCCGTCCGTCCGTCCGTCCGTCTGTTTGAACGCGTCGATCTCAGAAACCATAAAAGCTAGAGACTTCGAACTTGGTATGTAGGTTCCTGGATACCATAGGCAGATCAAGTTTGTTTTAATTTTTGGATCGGTGCACTATATCATATAGCTGCCATAGGAACGGTACATCGAAAATGAAGTTTTAGTATGGAAAAGTTTCTTGTTTGTTGAGAAATCAGAACCAAACTGATAGAATATGCATCTGGGCTGGTATTATACATCCTGACCAAAATTGGTTAGAATCGGTTAACTATATCATATAGCTGCCATAGGAACGGTACATCGAAAATGAAGCTTTGGTATGGAAAAGTTTCTTGTTTGTTGAGATATCAGAACCAAACTGATATATGATGCATCTGGGCTGTTATTTTACATCTTGACCAAATTTGGTTAGAATCGGTTAACTATATCATATAGCTGCCATAGGAACGGTACATCGAAAATGAAGTTTAAGTATAGAAACATTTTTTGTTTGTTGAGATATCAGAACCAAACTGATAGAATATGCATCTGGGCTGGTATTATACATCCTTACCAAAATTGGTTAGAATCGGTTAACTATATCATATAGCTGCCATAGGAACGGTACATCGTAAATGAAGCTTTAGCATGGAAAAATTTCTTGTTTGTTGAGATATCAGAACCAAACTGATATATGGTGCATCTGGGCTGTTATTTTACATCTTGACCAAATTTGGTTAAAATCGGTCTACTACATCATATAGCTGCCATAGGAACAATTGGTCGAAATTCAACCTAAGTGTAGAGGACCTGGGCTCAGGGTATCCTACTGTCGAGCGTGCTCGACTGTAACCGCCTACTTGTTTTTTTTGAATTGGACCACTATATCATATAGCGCCCATATGAACAATCGGTCTAAAATCAAGTTTTAGTATGAAAAACTTTTTTACTTTATGAGATATCGTAACCAAACTTATAGAATATGCATTTAAGTTAGTTTTGTACATCCTTAACAAAGTTGGATCAAATCGGACCACTATAACATATAGCTGTCATTGGACCGATCGGTCGAAAATCAAGTCTAAGTATGAAAAACTTTTTTGTTTTTTGAGATTTCGTAACCAAACGTATAGAATGTACATAAAACATGGTCTTATACATCCTGTCCAATTTTGGTTCAAATCGGACGACTATAACATATAGCTGTCATAGGACCGATCGGGCAAAAATCGACTTTTAGTATGAAAAACTTTTTTGTTTAATGATATGTCATAACCAAACTAAAACAAAAAGCATTCAACTTAGTTATATATATTCTGTCCGAAGTTGGTTGAAATCGGACCACTATATCATGTAGCCGTCATAGGACCGATCGGGTGAAAATCAAGTCTTAGCATGAAAATCTTTTTTGTTTTCGGGTGAAAATCAAGTATAAATTTTTAGCAGTCTTAGCTTTTGACATAGTAAGTACGGGGTCTCCGACAGTCGAGAATGCTCGACTGTAGCTCCGTCCGACTAGTTTTTAAATAAGAAAGTCTAGGTGTAAACCAAGAAGGCTTTATAGAACCAGACGGTGGAACATAATTTGGAATGCACACATCTAAGAGTGCATTTAGGGTCTCATAGAAAGAGTCGCTTTATCTAAAAAGCACCAGTCGGTAGCAAGGATAAGTTCATTAAGCAATGAATAATTTCCCTTGCGAAAACAACGACGAGGCAATTGCTGACATAATAGAGGTAAACTAAAGGGTTTGGTGATTAAGACAGAAATTTCTATAGTGCGATGATGTCAATCTTCAGGGATACTTAATGGTGATGCCCTAGAGACGGCAGTATTTGCGAAGTCATTAATAAAAACCAGATCAAGAACTCGATCATTAGATAAAATTAAAATTAAAATTAAATATAAATATAAACTGTAAAGAAAAATTTAAATTAGATTTAGAATTAGATCTGGGGTATGCAAAAAATTATAAATGATCCAACATTTGTTGCAAGGATTGGGGAAAACCCAGAAAAACCCAATCAGATCAATAAGGATTAGTAGTGTTGTTAGTAATTGTAAGAATGTTCAACAAGTAGAATGTAATAAAACAAGTTATTAGTGTTACTTAGGTCAGGAATTAAGGGAAAGATAATGGAAAAGTGCGGATTTTAAGGAAGGGAGAGAGAGCTCTGAGGAGAAAACGTGAAAGAGGCTATTATAGGAAGTGCATAAGACACGAAACGAATCATGTGAAGCGTAATCAGTTGTGCATATAGGTAAAAATAAAGGCTTGTAATTCCTAGTAGACCTGCGGGGGACAGAAAAGGTGAGGCGGGCAAGAAGGGAACTAGCATCGATCTCGCCAATAATCAATTTGTGAAGAAAAACAACACTAAGAGTTTTCCTACGATTAATTAAAGACAGAAAATTGAGAAGACGAAGCCTATAGGAGTACGGTGGTAAACGAAGGTTGGGATCCCAGTTAAAACCACGTAAGGCGAAAAGCCAGAATTGCTTTTGAACTGATTCAATTCGATTCTGGTTTATTTGATACTGCGGGCTCCAAATGCATGAACAGTATTCCAGGATGGGACGAACTAAAGAGACGTAAAGGAGTTTCGTGGTAAAAGGATCATTAAATTCCTTCGGCCAACGTTTAATGAAACCAAGTACTCCTTTGGCGTCATTAACTATAGTGGAGATATGTAAATTGAAGCATAATTTGCAATCAAATATAACTCCAAGATCCTTTACAGATTTTATACATTTCAAAGGGGTATTGTCAATCGTATAAGAAGCTAAATAGGGCCTAGAACGACTAAATGTCATTAACATACACTTTGAACAATTTAGATGCAACTTATTGGCCGAGCACCATAGTTGCATAGCGTTCAAATCGTCTTGCAGACGATTATGAAGAAGGGGATCAGTGTATGAAAAGATAAGCTTTACATTATCCGCATACATTAAAATATATGAAGAAGAAACCGAACTCAAAATAGTTGACCTAAGGAGCACTTTTTGGGTCCTACCTTTTAGGTAGGTGGAAACCCAACGTAAAAGGGCAGAAAGGGGGAAACCTATGCACCTAAGTTTGTAAAGTAAGAGGTCATGGTTCACAGAGTCAAAGGCTTTACTGAAGTCAGTGTATATGACATCCGTTTGCTTTTTCTCTGAAAATGCATCATTTACCAGGGAGGTAAACTCAAGCAAGTTGGTCGTAGTGGACCGACCCTTAATAAAGCCGTGTTGAGTGGGAGAAATTATCGATTTATAGAGATGCTGCAAAGACGAAACAAGGATATTTTCAAATAATTTAGGAATTTCTGATAGCGTTGCAATGCCTCTGTAGTTCGAAATATCAGACTTACCACCTTTTTTGTGGAGAGTAATGATATAAGATTCTTTCCAAAGATATGGAAAGGTGGAAGATTCAAGGGATAGATTAAAAAGCTTATGCAACGGAGCAGCTAAAGAAGAGCAGCATTCCTTAAGAAGACAACTAGGAATGTTGTCTGGCCCAGGGATGAAAGAAGATTTTAAAGAAATAAGAGAAGAGATTATAGTGTTATAAGAAATAGAGGGGGCAAACATAGTGTTTGATTGAAAAATAGAATAAGGATAAGATGAATTAGAAGTGGAGATTGGAGAGTAGGTGGATTGAAAAAAGTTAGCAAAAAGTTCAGCGGCTGCAGAATCGTTGCTGGCATTATCTATCCCATAAAAAAATAGAGGAAGGTAAACCGTGAGACTTACGCTTCAAGTTAACAAATTTGTAAAATTGTTTAGGGTCACGGGAAAACTTATGCATCGAGTTTGATAGTTCAAATATAGGTTTTTGAGCTAAGTAAGAAGGCCTCTAACATTTTGATAATGAATACAGGCAAAATCGGGCCGCAAGTCTAGTTTTTTGAAGCCGTACTAGCGGGCTCCTGTACATTGGAACTGCCGGCTGTAAGAGAAACAGGAGAGGATTCACTTCGTCTTTTGGGCTTAAACTCATGAACAACCATATGTGGTGGCCAAAATTTTGGGTCACAAATGACAGTAAATACGTCGTGAGGGACACTTATTTTAAAAGATGATGTTTCCCGGGCAATAGCAAAATTAAATTTACTAACCGAGACGTTAGCAGAGACTTTGCTAGAAATGTACTATGCCGCTACAGATTCACAAGTAGTGTCAGAGGATAACCTAGGCACAAATACTTGCTTACGAGGAGCAACAAAATTTAAAATAGGGAGCTTAGGTGTAGGGGCAGCTAAGTTGTCAGTCCTATTGTTAGGCGCTGCAGTGCGGGGCGGTCTGCCCTTCCGACCAGATCCAGCCCGCACCGAAGACACGATGACTTGGGCTGATTCAGTTGTCTGAGTGGTAGAATCACCTGCAGAAGGTATAGGAGAATTGAAAAGGCTGTCAAAACCCGGAGAGGCCGATAAAGACAAAGTTGGCGAAGTGTCTTTATAGTGACGAGATGCCAATGGAGTCACGGGAGGCTGAGTAACTGGGATATTATTGGTAACTGCTAAAAATTGAGAATCGGGAGGTGAGTTAAAATTATATTGGCTAAGCAACTCGAGACTAGAATAAAAATCACTCGAAAGAAGCTTAGCCATTTTATTAAGTTTAGAGAATTGATTTCTCACAGAATTGTACATTTTTAAGAAATCAATTTGCTTGTTGATGCATACTGGACAAGACCATTTTACTGCACCACATTCCTTTTTAGAAACGGCAATGATCTTGTCACATTCTCGACCTGTAAGACCTGCACACTTAGCATGCATGATATTCTCACACAACATACAAATAATAAATCTCGGTTGCTCAGAATCATCCGCCCACTTGATAGTGCAGTTTTTCTTGCAACACGACATTATTCCAACAGGGGTTAACAAATAGTTAATAGGCCGAATAGGCCGAATGAAGCTCTAAACAAGAGAGCAAAAACACAAAAAGAATTTGCCTGTGAGAGCGCGCTGCTAAACAAAAACGAAATGCATCAGCAAACACTCACACAAAAAAATGTATTAAGATGTGCAAAGCGCAAAAACTGAGATAAGGAGATGTAAACACAAACAAAATCGATCGCTGTGTTTACAATAACAACAAAATTATGTGAGCGAGGTGTAAGGCAAAATCACAAAAATAAATGAAAACGTTCGAGCCAAATAAAACACGTCCGCTAAACTAGCGGAAAATTGAAAAAGTCGTAGAACAAACATTTCTAGATTTGCAAAGAGGAATAAATCCCCATCATTACATCTAAGCTTTTTTAGCGCTTTAAACAGACAAACAAGGAAACTAACTTTTCACTTCAATTTTAGGAGTCTCCTAAAATTTTCAAATTTATTTATCTTTTGAACCAGTTATCGGATTTGGGTTATTGAGGTATCAATCAACGCGTATTTTTAAGTAAAATTTGTTAAAAATAGAAAATTTTACTAAAAGGCCCCAACACCCCCATTAGCTGCAATCATTTAAATTTATTCCCTCCCACTTACACCCCCATATCTCATGACCCAGGTTGGTTAGTATGCCATTTTGTAAGTTAGAGCTAAACCTTTCGATCGGTATATAACTCGATTTGATCGGACAGTCGTAGCAAATTTTCCAAATTAGCTGTATATATGGTTAGTCGCCTTTCGCACCCTTCGTGCTGCTTTCGTCACTAACGCGAACTACGAATCCAAAAGATATTTTAAATCAATTAAAAATTGTGGGCGTGACAGATTCTCAAAGTTGACCCTTTTTCAAAATGTGAAAATTTTATAAAAAAATGCAAACTTTAAAACTGATTTGGTGACAAGTTATATGACCGATCTTCATGTTTTTGATTTCATCTGAAAAGAAGATTCATTATAATGAAATAAAAGGAAAAGCTTCTTTCGTTACCTGCTTACCTTTTATACTTGCAACGTTAAAAAAAACTCTAAGACTAGGCTATTTTTCAACTTTGATGGAAAATAACGAGATCCCACCTCCGACCAATATCCCACTACTACAGGAAGATTGGGTATTCAATTCTCTAACTAAATTACCCCGGTTTTGCCTGCATTTAGGCGCGCCTAAGAATAGGTATCGACAAAAACTCTTAATAAAAAGGTGGTAGAACAGGAAGAGCGCAGTCCAATTACATACGTTTTCGCAATGCCAAGCCTCATACAAGAAAAAAAATAAATATTTTTTTTTAATTAAACATTAATAAAACATTTCTAAAAATTAAACAATGCTGTTTAAAAGATAAAACTAGTGGGCCGGTGCTACAGTCGATCATACTCGACAGTCGGAGACCCTGTGCTTACTAAGGAAAAAACGTATAATGGAAAAAAATTAAAAATAATTTAGTTAACTTAAATGCATTTTTTATCAGGTTGATTACGATGTCTCATGAAACATAAAAGATTTATACTAAGACTTAATTTTCGCCCGATCGGTTCTATGAGAGCTATATGTTATAGTGGTCCGATTTGAGCGAACTTTGGACAGGATATATAAAACCAAGTTTTATGCATATTTTATACGTTTGGTTACATTATCTCAGAAAACAAAAAAGTTTTTCATACTATGACTTGATTTTCGCCGGATCGGTCCTATGACAGCTATATGATATAGTGGTCCGATTTGAACCAACTTTGGTAAGGATGTATAAGACTAATTTAAATGCATATTCTATAATATTGGTTCCGATATCTCATAAAACTAAAAAGTTTTTTATACTAAGACTCGATTTTCGCCCGATCGGTCCTATGACAGCTATATGTTATAGTGGACCGATTTGAACCAACTTTGGACAGAATGTATAAAACTAAGTTAAATGCATTTTCTATAACTGTGGTTACGATATCTAGGCGCTATTTGTTAGTGGTCCGATTCAAGACAACTTAAGCTGCCTGCATATAGAGGAATCTTAAAACTAAATTTGGTGTCACAGCTTTTAAAATGCTAATTATAATTTGGATATGAAATTTTCACTGTCGATTTGCAGGCGATATACGGTGTGGCTGATTTTTGAAACAAACTTGATCTGCCTGCAGTATAGAGGAACCTACATACCAAGTTTGGTGTCTCTAGCTCTTATAGTCTCTGAGATCTAGGTGTTTATACAGACAGACAGACTGACAGACTGACAGACTGACAGACAGACAGACGGACATTGCTATATCAATATATTGCTATATATCAAGAATATATATATGTCGTAGATCACAGAAATCGTTTGTATTAATTTTGAATGTTAATATAGTCGTCCCGTTCTGTTATACTAGGGTTACCACTGAAAGCAAGGTGTGAGGTAAGGATTGCCTCTGCCGAGCATGGCCCAGGGGTGTTGTTCAGTAGTCAGTGTTGAAAGTATTCACTGACAGATGTGACAGACAGTGTCAAATATGACAGGAGACATTGACGAGTAAGAGGTCAAGTGGAAAGTCATCCTCTTGTCGGTTTTGCGGTCGTGGTGTGCAGACGTGTTGCCTCACCGTTTTCTTGAAACTGAACAATAACCTTATCGGGACTTGCTGTGCGGTCAGTGTATTATAAACCAAATACAATGAGCAGGAGTCCCTCTCCGACATCAGAAGTGGGATCGCCACGTCCACTGGAGTATCGTGATTACGCGTTAGAGGCGCTTTTGGAATCGCAAAACCAAAAATTCATCCAATTGCTGAACGCAATGCAGATTCCGGCAGCAACAAAAACAACACGCGAAATCTCTGTGTCGCTGCCTATATATAATCCGGAAGCCGCTGGTGCCGACGCCGCTGCATGGTGTAAGACTGCGGACATGATTTTAACTGAGCATCCACTCGAAGGAAGTGCACTTGTAATGGCACTGAGCAAATCACTAACTGGCACCGCATCCCAGTGGTTATCGCAAATTTGCTTTCCCGGTATGTCTTGGCCGCAATTTCAAGAATTGTTCATGCACAGATATGAGCAGTAGAGCCGCCGGCCGCCATCTTGTTCAACATACTAAATGAACGGCCAAATAATAATGAGTACCTGACTAGCCGTCTAGTGACCTCCCTGATGACGAAATGGCAATCGATGACTATGGAAGAAATAGCAGTTTCATTTGTAATGGCACACGCATCGCAAATCGACACACGGCTGCAGCGTCTCCTATATACCACATCAATAAAGACGCGCAGCGAAATGCAGCAACAATTAAAGGCGTACGCATTTGCTAAGCGGACCGAACATTCTGGACCAGACCTCGGCCCAGAAAGAAAGAAACCCAAGATGCAAGGTCCAACTAAATACCATTACTGTGGCAAACTCGGGCACAAAATGGTGGAATGCCGTAAGCGACAAGCAGACGACAGACGTGAGCCAAAGGCAATCTCATCTTATGGCAAACCTACAGCTGGTCGAGCGGAAGTGAAGTGCTACAGGTGCGGCAATCTTGGGCACATTGCGTCTTCTTGCACGAGGGGTGCAGCTACTGCGAATAAGAACGAGAAGCGAGTTTATTTGTGTGCAGTACTGGAGCCCACAGGAACAATGTATCAAAATGGTGAGCCGTATCGATTCTTTTTTGACTCTGGTGCCGAATGCTCACTGATTAAGGAGAAATTATGCAATAAAATAGCTGGTAAAAGATTTAACAATATTGTAGTGTTAAGAGGAATAGGAAAAAATGTCGTAAAAAGTAATTTGCAAATATTGTCTAAAATTCAAATATCACAATTTAATTTAGAAGTACTTTTTCATGTTGTAACGGATAATCATTTAAAGCATGATATCCTGATTGGCCGCGAAGTACTTAGACTTGGTTTTGGCATTACAATAGATTCCGATAATTTAGATATGTTTAAAACTAAAAATGTGAATGTGGTACATGATGAGTCCACAACAAATATTATAATGAAATCAATTGATGATAATAAAGACCTCCAAGAATCAGAAAAGTATATGCTAAAAGACGTATTAAATGAATATTCAGGTAGTTTCATAGATGGCCTGCCAAAAAAACGTATCACAACTGGTGCCTTAAAGATTCGTTTATTGGAAATAATAAAATTGTACAACGGCGTCCATACAAATTAAGTGAAGGCGAAGAGAAAGTAGTAAGAACCAACCCAGTGGGCCAAAACTTCGTTAACGGAATCATTTATGATAGCTTTGCGGGTTTCAAGCGGACAAAACGTCCGTTTTCAGATCCACGAACGATAGGAAAATGAATCATCTGTCACTCAGTTTGTGACAGCGAAAAGCTCGTTTGCGATAGCTCGAAAAAGTATCGTTTGCGAGCCT